>JAMXBD010002802.1:0-161766 GCA_024138025.1 Combretum micranthum | reverse complement strand
ATAAAATAAAATAATTTAATAATTGGAAAATATTTAAAAATATTTTTTATTTTTATAAAATAAATTTTTTTAGAATTTTTTGGTTATAAAAATATCATTTTTATATCCCATATTCGCATTTTGATCATACCGTAACATATTTGTTAAAATACTAAATAATTCAAATAATTATATTAATTTTAATTAGAAAAATCTACTACAAATATTGAATAAATTTTCAATTTTATTTTATTTTATTACAAAAAAGTACCTTTACACCCATATCTTCAAGTACACCTTACACATATCACTGTTTTCACTTCAATATTCTACACTCTATCCCACACTTCATAGCAGATTTACCCTCTTCTTATGGCTGCCTAGTCCTTTATTTACTCCATTTTGACAAATTAATTATATTACACTTCTTCTAAGAAGCTAAACATACACATTTATTACACAATTCAATTTTGAGTCAAAATTCAATAAATTCACTCTCTCTCCTCTCAAATATTCACGTGCAGCATGGTCTTCTTGGATGCCTTGTTTTATTTCTTTCTCTCATTTATTCAATTAAAACACTCATTTTCTCTCTCGCTCCTTCATTTACTCACTTTCCCCTCTTTCATTTCTTAGTCTTTTCTCTCTCATTTTCCTCTCTTTCTTCTTCTTCTTGTTCTTGTTTTCTTCAAGGAACAAGCTGCCCCTATTCCATTCTTAGCCACCCACACATATTTTAAAAGATTTCTAAGCAAACATTCTTCCCAAAGCTCCATAGTGATATAGGTAAAGTGGTAATGGAAGTTTTCATGCATCAAATGACCTTCCATAAGCTTAAAGCTTAGGATGATGATGCCAAAAATGAAACACTTCTCTTCTCTACTATTATTATCTTGTATTACAATATTTTCTTGTTTTAAAGTTGATATATATTGTAGATCTAACTTTTTGTAGCTTTGATTTTTGTTTATGCCATAGATCTTGCTATTTAAGTTATTATTCTTGTTATTACTTATGATTTATGCATATATTTCTCATTCACATGTGTTCATGCATTCAAAACTATTTAGAAACTAGATCTAGTTGCTTTAGGTTCATACATGCATTAGACTTTGTTTTATGTTCATGGATGACTTGTAGTGGCATGATGATAGTAGGGATGTTTGAAAACTCAAGATCTATTTTATTTTCATCAAAAATCATATTTGAAAATTCGGAATGAAAATGGAATCATATTTAGAAAAGTTGTTTTTCAACTTCAAAATGTTTATTGTCATTTAAAATGAAGGGCTTAGGGTATAGATAACATAAATAAAAGATTTTGATGAGCAAAATTTTAATCTATGAGTTTAAAGTTTATTTTCATGGGTTTCATTTAGATATATGTTCATATTATGTGTAGATCTTAGATTGAACTTGAACAAAAGTAGTGAAATTCGTATTTTGGCAAGACCAATATTAAAAACCACTTTCCAAGTGTCAAAATGTAATTTTACTTAAGAAAATGAAGGCTTAATATATGCATATCATCAAGACTTCTTTTAAAAGAATAAAAAGTGATTTTCAAAAAAAATTCTATTTTCGGATTTTGGTCAACATATTTTAAAACATGTTTTCCAACTCAAAATGAAGTTTTTAACTAAGAAATGAAAGCTCATAAGATTGATATGTAAGGAACGGATTTTCATAAGCTTAGATAGATTATCAAAAGATATGACTAAAAATAAATTTCTAAATTCGGATCCCAACTAAGACCAATTTTTTTAAAACCCATTTGTCAACTCCAAACTCATGTGTTTATGTGAAAAAATGAAGGGTATAGGTAATAGGTATCCTTAAGGAATGATTTTTACAAGTTAAAATGAGTTTAGGCATGAGTAATGTGTAAAACAAGTAATGGAATTAAAATGGAAAATTTTGAGTTAGTGATCAATTGTCAACTCGTAATTTGAGATGATGCATATGTAATTCACTTAGTATTTGAGCTCAAATTGCAAGTTTTGTAATGAATGGGGTCCTTATGTAATAGGTACCATAAAGTCTTAAATTCTAACGCATTAAATAAGTTTTTCCCAAAGAATTCATTTAAAAAAAAGTGGATTTTCTAAAATTCGGATTTTTGAGTAAATCATATTGGAAAACATATTTTGCAAGTGTAAAATGCAAATTTTTGTGTAAGAATGAAGTCCTTAGTGGTTATGTATGATTGAGCCCTAATTTCTAAATATCAAATGATTTATACTTAAAGGAATTACTCAAAAACCAATTTTTGTAAATTCGGATTTTGGAATCAACCCCACTTGAAAACATGTTACAAGGTGTAAAATGGAATTTTTATGTAGAAATGAGGTCATAAGTAATATATATAATGAAGGCTCAATTTTGACAAAAATAATTATATTTTCTTAAGTAAAAATCCAGACAAATGGAAATGATCAAGTTAGAAAGCTAGACTTTCATAAGTTTGTTATTATGGTCTTGCAAAAATAAAAGTTATAAAATTTTCTTTTAGCAAAAATCATCAAGATCATGCATAAATTAAGCTCATCTCATATTATTCATGTTAGGAAATCATTCACAATTGCATGTATAGCCAATTTATATAGTAGGAACATTACAAACATTTACAAAACTATTTTCGGACTTGAAAATTGTTACTGCCCTAATCTGATCCGAACTTTTCGAAGCTTCAAATTTTTCAAAACTTGAAAATAATATTAGAATTTGATAGATCTTTCGAACTAGATAGAAATCGATATATAATTTGCGAGATTCCTAGTTAAAATGACCAAGTTATGGCCATTTTATGTTGGAATTCCCGCTAAGGACGAGAATTAACGAATTTGATAGTTCGTATAAATCATTTGGATTAGTTTGAGCTGAAATACTTATTAGAGTATTTCTTCCTTTTTAGGTGATCCCGAAATCGACGATTCCCTACCACCGAATTATTATTACTAGAAGACGGTGATCTAATAGCCGAGTGAGTTTTTCTCCTTATTTTGTTACCTTGATTGTGCTTGTAGTTAGTTGCATTAGAATTATAGGAACAAGATAAAAATCGATATGATGGGGATGGGATATATGATAAGGCTGTGATGAATGTATGCTAAAGACTACTAAAGCATATCGAAACCGCGATTTGATTGGATAACTGCACTGTTCATATTATTTCTGTTATGTGTATGATATTGGCTGGTCATTCTAAAGAATATAAATATTTTTGACCTAAGAAAAAATTAAATTGATCATGCATCGCATCGGACATATTGCATTTGGTAGCATGCTATCCTACGCAGGTTGATCGGTATATGGTCCGTTGATGCCTCGTTTGGATAACGGAGCCTGTGCCAAAGCTCAATCAGGGGTACTAAGGCGCATGTGGATGCATTCCTTGGATTGAGCCTAGCCAAGTCGAGTGCTAAGAGTCGAGGGCTTAGGGACTAGATGCGCGTGTAGACTCAATACCATTTCTAACCAATATACGGAGGGCATAAATCCGTTCTATGTGTGGTCCGGATACCCATGCATAATTGCTTGCTCAGTGTTTGTTCATGCATAGCATTTGATTGATTATAACTTGCTTGTTATGGTATGGAATTAAGGGAATTCTCACTAAGCTAGTGTAGCTTATCCCAATACTTTTTAAATGAACAAGTTATCTCAAGAATGCAAAGTGGGGACCGAATTGGTTGGAGCTGGGAATGACTCTAGGATTTCTGCAAAGAATACGAATGTTTGAAGTTATCAGCTAGTTTTATGATTTGTCTTGTAATAGTTTATGTAAGTAAGTTTGTGGATGAATGTAATTGAAGTTGAATGATTTGTATTTTGAAGTATAGTGATTCATATATGAAGTATAGTTGTTTGTATCAGAAGTATAGTGGATTGTATTTCCTTTACATTGTTACTCAATTGTATCAACATAAAATGTATCATTCTGATGTGTCTCCTTTATGTGTTAGACGCCTTGTACATAGTATGGAAGCCTTCGTGTGACTGAGGTGGTCATTATTAGGCTTTAATATTATGTACGGCGGACTGCCACGTTTAGAGCACCCTTCGGGGCGTGACAGTGGTAGTTTAAAAGCGACCTGGCCTTAGATATGGATAGTTAGCTTAGGAAAAAGCTAAGTTTTGTTTTTATAGATGTGTTTGTTTGTTTTAGTTATTGCTTGTTTTACTTGTTGTTCACTTGCATGTTTTGATTTATTACTTACTTATCTTTTAGTTCAATTACTTGTTTGATGCCTTTAATATTAATATGAACTTAATGAAATTTTAAGTCTAATTTAGATTTCATACATACGAGTTATGAATATCCTGTATGCACATGTTGCTTATTTTATTTGCTGATCATTTACTTATTTGCTTGATTAATTTTTGTTACTTTAAAGCCAACATGAATTTAATAAATTTAAAGTATGATTTCAATTACATATGTGTGGTGCTATATAAATGTATTACATGCATATGTTTAAAATAAATATAAATCCTTTTATGGCCAAGGATTCTATGGAGAAATTAGAAAAGTGTTTACAGCATGTGATATTTTAGAAGAGGAGAAGGAAGATATATAGAAGAAAGAGGCTTATAATTGGTAAAGTTTAACCAATGGGAGTTGTTAAGGCTTGTTACATGAATAATATTTTAGGATGTGTTCCTTTTCATTTTGTATTCTTCAATGACTGTCGAGAAACAAATGGTAGATGATTGATTGAGCTTAAAACTAGAGGAAATTCATTGAGAAGTATTAAGTTGAATTTTATGAATTGTTATGCTTATTGCAAGGAATTACAGAGATGAGAAGAAGAAAGGGTAAAAGTTTAGAATTGATTAAATGATGAAATACTAGAAAAAGTCAATATATTATGATTTGCATTTTGATTGATACAATTGTGAAGGCTAAGTTGGCAGAATAGATTTAGAATGATAGTTGAGTAATAAAGGTATGAAGTGCTGCATATCTAGAAAAGGGTCCCACATCTTCTTTATTTTTGGGGATTGTCAAAATGCTAGTTAATGTTCTAGTTATCAAGGAAAGAATATTAAATGTTATAGGCTGCATGAATTATCTGATTGCAAGTGAACTCATGAAACCTGTTTTATTTATGATTAGATAAGACATTAGGTTCTTGAATGTAATAATCCAGCGCTATCACTCATATTTTGTGCTTTTTCTAAGCAGAGAGGACATCATAAGGTATATTACAAGGATCACTCTAATAGTAAAAATGGAACTGATTCAGAGAAAGGAAATTGGACGGTTGGGATAATTGTATTATGAAGAGAATTCATCTATGAAAATTTTAGTAGAAAATGAGAATTTCACATGTGCTTTGGAATGACAAAGATCAAGCAGTAGGAATTCTTAGGAAAATTCACTGTAGCTATGGTTAATGCTAAAGAAGAGGACATCAGTTTGGTACTAGTGGTAAATAACTATATTGATGTATTTCTTGAAGAGTTTCCTATTTTACCTCTTGATAGAGAAATTGAAATCAGAATTGAAGTGATATCAGGAACAATATTTATATTGAAGACTCCCTCAAATATGGCATCAACTAAGTTAAAGAATTGAAGCAACAAATGCAAGAATTACAAGAGCTTATTTTTAACAAATGTAGTTTTTCTCTTAGAGGTACTTCGGTTCTTTTTATGAAGTGGAAGGATAGAAGTTCGAGAATGTATATCGACTATGGAAAGTTGAATTAAATCATCAAGAATGGAAGTCTTCTACTAGAATCAATGATTTATTGATCTAATTAAAAAGGGGATACATTATTCTTCAAGATTGATGTATGATCTATATATTATCATCTTTGAGTCATGGGGATCCAAAAAGAACATGACAAACATCAAAAGCTAGTAATACCAAGAATTAGAGAAAAGAACTTCTGCAAAGTTTAGTAAGCACCAATTTTAAACTTGAAAAGATAGCTTTTCTAAGGCATGTGTCACGCCCCATAGGGTATCCTAAACGTAACAGCCCGCCACATACTAAATAAGACTCTCGAGTTCCCTACCCGAGCCCTTCGGGAGTCTTAAGTAGATGTAAAGCGTTCCTTTACAGCAATAGAATACTTCAACAAATGGAGTTAAACAGTTTAATGTGGCATTCATTAGCCATAGATAATAAATCAAAACGCATAATTATAGTTTACAAAATCTAAGGGGCATTCCCCCGCAAAATAATAACAAGTCCATTATAGTCATCCATAGTCCTTAGTTTCCAATGGAAGTCTATACAAAAAGAATGGATTAAACTTCTATGGGAAACTCCTATCTCCGGTACCTGTGCTGTGGCTTGCCTCGGCCTAAGCCATATAAACTCGTGCTACAATAGATAAAAACTATGGGGGCGTAAGCTAACTAGCTTAGTGAGTAATAACTTCCATAACACAATTAAATACAACCATTCAAGTGAGTGATTATTCAAGCAAGTGTATGCATCAAACAAATATGATCAACAAACATATGACCAACCGGAATCATATGTGGATGGACTTGCGCCTCCATCCCGGGTTAGCAGATTAAACGAATCCTGCGATACGATGCCGTTTAAGCTCACGGTCAACTAACAATATTTCGTTTTATGGATCATGATTAACCAACAAATTCGTTTTATGGATCACGATTAACCAACATATTCGTTTTATGGATCACGGAAAACCAACCAAATGCGAATGCTCCATCCCCATCGTGAAATGAATGAATTCAATTCACAATTGAAGTCGAATATTCATTAATTTAATTCTTTTAGGTGACCAACAAGTATTCGCAGACATTCATCATAAATTACTAGCTAATTAGTCAACAGCTTAACACCCGGTTTCGATATTCATTAAGTTCCATATCACATATCAGCAGTAGATAACATATATAATTCCCATATTGTCACGCCCATAGGGTACCCTAAACGTAACAGTCCGCCACATGCCATATAAGATTCCCGAATTACCACCTTAGTCTTTCGAGATTCTCATATAGATGTAAGGCGTAGCTTTACACAATAGAGTACAAGTCTGAATGGAGATAAAAGCTTAATTTGGCATGCATGGGCAATAGGATATAATTCATGAACATAAAAAATACAAATTCTAAGGGGCATTCCCCCAAAAGAATATTTAACGGTCCATTACAGTCATCCAAGTCTTAGAAGTTTTCTATGGAAGTCTAATACAAATTACAACTTCTAGGGAAAACTCCTAGCTTCGGTACCTGTTCAGCCGGGTCTCTCTTCGCCTAAGCATAAGTGTGTAAGCTGCAAAAGGAACGGACTGTAGGGACGTAAGCTAACTAGCTTAGTGAGTGTAATCTCCCACAAAAACATTTATGTCACAACAATACAATCAAGTTATTAATCAAGCAAGTGTATGCATCAAACACATGAGTTCAACATACATATGACCAACCGGAAATCATATGTGGATGGAATTGCGCCCTCCATCCCGGGTTAGCAGATTAACGAATCCTGCGGTACTAACAATATCCCGTTTATGGATCACGGCTAACCTACGATTATCGATGTCGTTTATGGTTCACGACTAACCTACGATTATTCGATGTCGTTTATGGTTCACGACTAACCTACGATTATTCGATGTCGTTTATGGTTCACGACTAACCTACGATTATTCGATGTCGTTTATGGTTCACGACTAACCTACAAATGCTCATGCTCCATCCCCTTGTGATATGCACATGTCAATTTATCATTTACTCAAGTAGTTGATTAAGCCAATTTACTTAGGCGATCAATCAATTTATCAGACAATCCATCATAGCTAACTATACAATCAAAGTTTATCACCCGGTTTCGATATTCTTAATTTGTTTCTCACATCATCAACAATCATATAATTTCCCAATAATCCCCATTATTCATATTCCATTCAATTGACCTACATTCTAGTGCACTACTTTACAAGCACATACAATAAATGAATTGGGAAGAAAAACTCACTCCGCCATCGGTACTCCGGTCTTCTAGTAGTAATAATCCGAGGTAACTCGTCACCGTCCACGGGTTCACCTATTCATATAAGAAATTACCCTAATAAGTATTCTATCAACTTAGGACACTAAAACTCTAAGGAAACTTAGTGAAATCGGAATTCGCGTCATTTCCGAAGTTCCGTTTTAAAATGGCCATAACTTGGTCGTTTTAAGTCGGAATTTCGCAAATTATATACCGATTCCTATCTACTTCGGAAGAGCTTTCCAAATATGAAGTTTAAATCAAGTTTTGAAAATATCTAAGCTCGGAATTGAGGGATCAGATCTGTACAGCGGGTTTGATTCCAAAAATGCGGTTTTCATGAATGCATTTGAGATTCCTAAGTGTAATATGATGCTAAATGCAATGGAAATGATTTTCCCTATCATGAATGTCATGATGTGAACCTTAAGGAGTCTATGTTCTTATAACTTTTAGATTTAACGATTTTTAGAAAACAAACTTTCCTTAGAAACCATTTCCTCTCAATGTTTAGTAAGTGAGTTTACTACATTTGACCACATCACATTTTACATGGATTTTCTTTAGAAAAACTCTACTTTATTTAAAGAAATTTTGATCCTTATATTAGTTATATCCTAAGGCCTTTATTTCTTTAATAAAATCTACATTTATAAACTTTTAAGTGGGTCTTTTACTATGGGGTTTCCAAAAATCCGAATTTACACAAGTCCATTTTCAAGTTGATTCCTTTAGGAAAAATATATTTTATACTTGAAACTTTAAGTATCTATTATACCTATATCCTAAGGACTTCATTTATTTAAGAAAATATCATTTTTGAAGTTGGAAAAATAGTGTTTTCTAACCCTACATCCATTATTACGAATTTGGTTTTCATAACTTTTAACTCAAAACTCCTATGGACTTCATTTCTTGTTTCCAACATTTTCTTTAGTAAAAACTCCTTTAGACTCATGAAAAATACTACTAAACATTACCCATAGGCTTTATTTCTCTTATAAAATATATGTTTAGAAGTTGTTAAAAGTGTTTTTGACCTTGGTTTTCAAAGTCATCCGAATTTTCAAAAGTCTTTTTCTTGTAAAGTACTTTTCTTTTTGACTTCATGGACCCATCTATTATAGATCTATATACTAGAAAGTCATTTACTAAAGACAAAAGTGTTAAAGACTATTTATGCACATATGAACAAAATAATAATGAAACTATAAATGCCTACATGATCATGAGTAACAAGATGATGGATCTACTTTATCAAAAGCTTAAATGAGTTTTAAAAACATAAAAACCATATTTTTATAAAAGATCCTTTGTTTAAAAGACTTTTTGATGGATAAAAGTAAAGCTTTTGGTATGGAAACTCCTTTAAAAGATAGATCTACCATTGTAATGGTTCGGGATTTTTGTTTTGTATCTCATTGTTCCTACTACAAGATCATGGGAACATGGAGTTGAGATAACCAAAAATCACTAGCCATAACAAGGTTTCATGAGTTGGAAGTAGTGGATCATAACTTACTTGAAGTGGATGGAAGATAGAAGAGAAAAATAGAAGTTGTGTGGATGTGTGAGGGGCTCAAAGTTTCGGCCACAAGGGAAAAAGAGAGGATTAAGGAGCTTTTTGCACTTTGTAAAAGTGGAGGAATGAAAGAATGAGGAGAGAGAGAAAGTTAGTTTATATAGGTGAATTAGGTTAAAAAGTGGAGATTTTTGAAATGGACAAGGGGAGGGGGGGCCATGTAGCGCCGGTTTTGAGCTTAAAGGGGGGGGAAGTTTTTTTGTTTCATCTTGATTTAACTTGATTTGATTGCATCATTGTCATAAGTGAATGAAGTGAAGTGACAAAAGTTATGGAAGAATGGAAGAGATGTGATTGATGGTAAGAGTTAGATTTGTAGGGTAGGCTAATAGGTAGACTAGGTAGTGTACTTTATGAATAGTAATGAATAGTTGACAAGACAATTTAATTTCCGGTAGTAATGAAATACGAATAAAAAGGCTATAACTGTATTTTTCATAAACCGAAAATTATGAAAAATATATTTTTGAAATCCTTATTTTATTTCGGTTCTAATGAGTACTCATAAGTATATTTTTGAAATTCTAGTTCCGGGGCACGTTTTTCTATAATGGGTCTCGGGATGACCCGGAATTGAAATTTTCTTAAAATCAGATATTTTCTTAGTTTGAAATATATTCAAGAATATAATCAAAAGTAAATTTTCTTAGAAAAGTTTATTAATTGGAAACCGAGGAAAAGCCGGAATTAGGGTTCCTAGTTCTCACTCCAGGCTTGAGCTATTCCGGTTTAGGGTTTTGGTTTCCGGTTCTAGGGTTATCTTAGCTACTTGAAAAACCGGGGTTTACAACCTACCCACCTTAAAAAGAGTTTTGTCCTCAAAACTGAACTGACGTACCTTGATTCTCAAACAACTCGGGTATTTCCTTCGGATTTCCTCTTCGGCTTCCCAAGTCGCTTCCTCAGAAGTGTGGTTTCTCCACAATACTTTAACATATCTAATCTCTTTGTTCCGAAGCTTCTGAGTCTTCTTATCCAAGATTTCTACTGGGTGCTTCGTAGGTGAGATTTTCCTTTAACCGAATCGGTTCCAACTCCACTATCCGCTCAGGGTCAGGTACATACTTCCTTAACACTGATACGTGGAACACATTATGAACTCCCGACAAATTCGGCGGCAAGGCTAGCCGATAGGCCAAATCTCCCACTCTTTCCAAGATCTCAAAAGGTCCAATATACCTTGGGCTTAATTTCCCTTGAGCCCGCATCTCTTTATGCTCTTGATTGGGTTTATCTTCAAATAGACATGATCGCCTACTTGAAATTCCAGTCTCTTCTCTTCAGATCAGCCCAACTCTTTGTCTGTCTTGAGCCTCTTTCATTTTCTGTTGAATAACCCGGACTTTATCAGCTGCTTCTTGAACCAATTCAGGACCAATAGCTAGCTTTTCCACATCATCCCAAAACAGAGGGGACCTACAACGCCGTCCATATAGGGCTTCGTATGGTTCGTATGGTGGCATCTGAATGGTTGAGTGGTAGCTATTGTTATAGGCAAACTCATTAGGGGTATATGATTATCCCAACTTCCTTTGAATTCCAATATGCAAGCCCTTAACATGTCCTCCAAGGTCTGAATGGTTCGCTCAGACTGTCCATCTGTCTGAGGATGGTAGGCAGTACTGAAATGCAACTTGGTGCCTAGGCTCTTTTGTAGGCTCATCCAGAACTTTGAAACAAACCTTGGATCCCGATCAGAAATATCCCTGGATACCATGAGTCGCACAATCTCCTTGATGTAATCCTAGCCAATTTGTCCAATGAATAGGTCATATTAATTGGTAGGAAGTGTGCTGACTTTGTCAAACGATCCACTATAACCCAGACCGCATCACATCCAGTGGATGTCCTCGGGAATCCACACACAAAGTCCATTGAAATTTGATCCCACTTCCATTCGGGATAGGTAGTGGCTTTAATAATCCACCTGGCCGTTGATGTCCACTTTGACTTGCTGACACACGGCACTTCATAACAAATCTGCCACATCCCTCTTCAATCCATTCCACCAATAGTGGCTTTTTATGTCCTGATACATCTTTGTACCTCCCGGATGCACCTGTAACCGGAGTTGTGAGCTCGCTCATGATCTCTTTTCTCAATTCCTCATCTTCCGGTACACACAATCTTCCTTTCATTCTAACCACTTCTTCATCATCCAGGGTAAAGTCATATACTTCCCTTTGAGTACTTCTTCTTTGATCCTTCTTATCGCCTCATCATATCTTTGGGCTTCTTAATCCTGTCGATCAAAGTGGGTTCCATAACCAAATTTGCTATCTCCACTTCGACGTCTTGCCCTATGAATTCAATTCTCAACCTTTCGAATTCCTTTATCAGCTCTTTTTGTTCTGTGATTAGGCTTGCCACTTCTCCATAATTCTTTCTGCTCAAGGCGTCAGCCACAGCATTTACCTTTCCCGGGCAGTAATTTATTCCCAAATCATAGTCCTTGATGAGTTCCAACCACCTTCTCTGCCTCATATTTAACTCCTTTTGTGTGAACAAATACTTGAGACTCTTGTGATCTGTGTACACTTCACATCTTTGCCCATACAAATAATGTCTCCATAACTTCAAGGCAAAAACCACAGCGGCCAATTCCAAATCATGTGTGGGATAGTTCTGCTCATGAGGCCTTAATTGCCTGGAGGCATAGGCAATGACTTTCCCTTTGCATCAGTACACAACCGAGGCCATTCCTAGAGGCGTCGCTATGCACTGTGTAAGGTTTTCGGGATCGGGCAATACCAAAATTGGAGCTGATACTAAGCGCCGTTTCAACTCTTGGAAACTTTGCTCCCTCTTATCTGTCCATTCGAATTTCTCATTCTTTTGCGTCAGTTGAGTCAAGGTTTGGCAATCTTGAGAAATCCTTTACAAACTTGCGGTAATAACCAGCCAAACCTAGAAGCTTCTCACTTCGGTTACCGTTTCGGGCTGTTTCCAATCCACTACAGCTTTGATCTTTTCTGGGTCTACTGATATTCCTTCTCCCGTCACTACATGTCCAAGAAAAGATATTCTATCCAACCAAAAATCACACTTGGATAGCTTGGCGTACAACTTATTTTCTCTCAAGTTTGTAACGCCATTCTTAGATGCTCCTCATGTTGTTCTCTGGTCTTTGAATAGATTAGGATGTCGTCTATGAACACAATTACACATTTATCCAAGAGCGGTTTGTATACTCGGTTCATGAGGTCCATAAATGCAGCAGGTGCATTAGTTAATCCAAACGGCATCACTAAGAACTCATAGTGCCCGTACCGTGTGCGAAAGGCTGTCTTAGGCACATCTTCCGGCTTTATTCTCAATGGTGATAACCGAGCGCAAATCAATGCGCGAGAACACACTTGCCCCTTGGAGCTGATCAAAGAGGTCGTCGATTCTTGGAAGGGGGTATCGATTTTTGATGGTGACTTTATTCAACTCCCGATAATCGATACATAATCTCATAGACCCGTCCTTCTTCTTTACAAACAACACCGGTGCGCCCCATGGCGACACGCTGGGTCTTACGAATCCTTGATCCAAAGCTCCTGTAATTGGGTCTTTAATTCCTTCAATTCCACCGGAGCCATCCGGTATGGTGCCTTTGATATCGGCTCTGTACCTGGAGCTAGAGTGATTTCAAAATCAATCTCTCTTTTTGGTGGTAAACCGGGTAAGACTTCAGGAAATACATCTCAAACTCATTCACCACGGGTATGTCTCTTTTCTCTCTCTTCCTCTCTAATCCAGGCATCTTCTATTGGCACAATTTCCTCATCTTCCATCATTAGCTCGAAGGAGCTTAAACCAAATCTCTTCGCACCATGATCTCTCCAAGGAAGTCTACTCTCTCCTTCCTGTGGTCATCAAAACTTATCATCTTCTTGACAGTCCACAATGGCTTTAACCTTACTTAGCCAATTCATCCCAAGGATAACTTCATATTTACTCATCTCCAAGACTATCAAATCACTTGTGAGATGTGTCCTTGGATTTCTAGCAAACAATCCTTTATTATCTCTCGAGTCGACACAACACTACCTGTGGGTGTCTTAATCCTTAAGGTTGTGGTTGTCATGGCTATGGGTAGACCAAGCCGCTTAGCCAAGCTGGTAGTGATAAAGGAGTGGGTGGCTCCCGTATCAAACAACACATAAGCTTCATTCCCATTTACTCCTATGCGTCCTGTTACCATAAACATTTATCACTACTTGGTCCTAATCACTCAACAGCTATCTATTCCAGGGTTTCCATATTTCAACTTTTCCTCTTTCACAGTTTTAAATTTCCTTTTTAAAACTTGCTACGAAAACAAGAACTTTATCTTAAAAAGGAACTTGTTACTAACCTGTCACCAGGCCGCCATCCACATCGCCGTCTTGGTCCAGCGCGGCCAGCTCCATGCCTTCCTCCTCATCATCCTCGATCATCCATTGGCCTTCAAAGTTATACAGCCGCATACCATGCATGGCCGAGGCTGCACGGCTTCCACTTCTGCTACCGGACCTTTGGGTGTTATCATTTCCTGGATTCCCGTAAGGCCGGGTAGTCCACTTTTCCTCTGAGGGCACTCGGAGGTTACATGGCCCTTTTCCTTGCAAAGGTAGCAGGTTATAGTCATCTTCTTTGGGCAAGCATAAACCAGATGACCTGCTTCGCCACAAAAGAAACACTTGTCCTTCAGCTGGGGCATTGCCTTGGGTAGTGGCCTCCCTTGCACTTCCAGCAGGAAATGTTGGACTTGGTTTGGTTAAACCTCCCACCAGAATTATCCTTAATACCGTGGTAGGGCTTGAACCTTTTCCTCTGTAGCTCGAGCTGGAGGCATCAAAGTGCCTTTTTCCGAACACTCTTTTGTCCGGTTCAGCATACTTTCTCTTCTTGGCCCCTTCAATCAAACGGGCCTTTTCGATCACCTCAAGGTAGGTCGACAATCCAGATTCATGTATCTTTATCCTTAGGTCCTCATCGAGACCTTCCAGGAATACTTGTTTCTGCAGCTCCTCACTATTTTATGACTCAGGAGCATACTGCAGTAGGTGATTGAATTCTGTTTCATACTGCTCAATCGTTCTGCCTCTTTGTCACACATGCATGAAATCTGTGCTGTACCTTACTCGGAGGCTGGCGGGGAAATAATTCTCTAGGAACTCTCTACGAAAGGTCTCCCAGCTAACTGGGGGTGCCAAGCTCCTTCATTTCGATTCCCACCATACACGTGCATTATATCTTAACATGTATGTGCCGTACTCCAATCGGAGATGTGGTGGGGTCTCGTATGCTGCAAATGAGCGCTCAATCTGAGCCAACCAATCTTTTGCCTCATCGGGCTTTCCAAACGCCCCATCAAAGTAGCGGTTACTCTTTATAAAATCAGGGAGGGAACTCCTCTGGTAACCTCTTGGTGGTGGAGGGGGTGGATAACGAGCATTATATGATTGCTCCTCTGGTGGCATGGGAAACTCCTCTTGCATTCTCCTGTATGGAGGGGGTGGTGGAGGTGGTGGTAAAGATGCAGAACCCCTTAGTTTCGGGATTTTGGGGTTGGTTCTGGTTTTGATTCTGGATGAATGCAGCAAACATATTTGTCAAATTCCCGATTGCATTCATCATAGCTGCCTGGGGGTCAGGCTGAGCAGCTTCAGGTATGCTAGCTTGGGGTTGATCTGGTTGATTCGCACTACTAGCCTCACTTGGGAGTGGTTCTTGCTCCCGGTTTCGGTTTCTCCGGTTTCGTCTGTTACATATTGTCTTAATAAGTTTTATTTCTTCTTTAGAGTTTTGCGGTTTATAAAACGTTGGCTAAAGAGTTTTCGAAAATTCTAGGAATAATTTAGAGAAATATAGAACTCATAAAAAGGCTCAAAGAAAATTTAAAGCTCCAAGTCGTTCACAAAAAGGCTCTTAGAGTAAAGAAATCATAGCAATCGAAGGAATTCCAAATCAAGAAATCATAATAACAAAGAATTTCTGAATCAATGATGATATGAATGAGAATATGTTTATGCAATTAAGTATAATGAATGTAGCCTACTGCTAATGCAAAAGTATGATGTTTGTGAAACTTCATTCTTGGAATCAACATAATACTTCATTGATGTGCTGTACAAGAGTTGTTTTTCAATAAGCTTACAAAATTAGACAACACAATCAAATCTTCCGAAACTAACCGATAAAGTCTACCTAACAACATCTAGGGACATGGAAGGAAAAGACAAGGAAAACAACATACTAGACCATAAAGAGATCCTAAGGCAATTTGGCATCCCGCATTGCCTACTATTCAAAAGAAACTATTGGACTTATGGGATACTACATCCTATACTAATCAGAGTCGTCTGATGAGGGACTGGGGAGTCGTCCTCGACTAGAAGATCCCCATCATCCTTTCGGATGAACTGACTCAAATAGGCCCTACGTCAATCTCCTTCTCTGAGCGGGTCGGGCTAGAGGCTCTGGTTCCTCCTCTCTTCCTCTCTCTTCCTCTTCCTCTTCCTCTTCTTCTTCCTCTTCCGCTTCTTCTTCTCTCACTTCTTGATCTCCTACTTGATTTGTTTCCTCCCTATCAACTCTATCATTGGATTCATTCCTAATTCCCATCTCTCTTTCTGCTTCTCTTCCAGCTTCTTCCCACATCCTACTCCATCTTTCCCTGAATTCACCTATCCAAGGGTCAGCTTCATTCATTCTCTCCACAGGTTCTGGAGCTACCGGCTCAGGGGCTATGACCTCAACCTCAGGGGGCTGCTCGCCTACTGGGTATATATCTTTCCATACGGTGGGGTCGAATTCTGGTTCTACCCTCCCACTATCGGGTATGTCCAGATCCCTATTGAAATCCCATAAACTGGTTCGGTAGTGGGTTGGGTTGTTCTGGAGCCATGACTGGAGGGGTAGGGGATCTAGGTATTTCTTCTTCCATCCAATTTGGGTCCTCTTCTGGGTCTTCCTCCTCCTCAGATTCTTCCACATTATTTTCTCCTCCCTCATTGTTTCCTTCATTCACCTCATTTTCCTCAACAACTGGGGCATTAATCAGATGTACTCCCCCGTTTCCTACTTGTGGAGCTGGAGCTCCTCCCAGGAATGGTATAAGATCGAGGTATCTAGCTTGCCACACAAAGTGATTTCTAATGTCTGCCAGATTCCAATCTCTATGATCATCCAGGTCATCACGGGCATGTACATAAAGTGGTCCTATACCATGCCAATTCCCAAAGTCTGGGTGGGTGGGACTTCCTTCATTCTTAAGAATAAATGTGGCTTCTCTTAACATGGGTTCTCCCGCATATTCTACCATCACCCTCTCTAGGGTATAAATAGTCTCCATGATTGTCCATCTTCTTCTCCTTATTGGATCATATCTTAACTGATCTATCACAGATATCCATCTTGTGTATCTAAGGCCCTCTTTCCATAGTTATACATCTCTTTTATTGTCCTAGGTCGCTGGACCAATGCAAAGTCTTCACATAAAACCCTTAGCCGTAGCCGGTATTCCACCATAGTTTCATCTAGTCTTTTGGTGAAGTTCCTAGCTCTTTCTCGGGTTTCACCCAAGGAAACCTACAACAAGAAAACTATTAATTAGCCTAGCTTTTAACTCCAATTTTATCCTAGTTACTTAGTTCTAGGTTCGATTTTAACTCTATTGTCATGCCTAATAACCTAGTGCTCTGATACCACTTAAACTGTCACGCCCCATAGGGTACCCTAAACGTAACAGTCCGCCACATGCCATATAAGATTCCCGAATTACCACCTTAGTCTTTCGAGAGTCTCATATAGATGTAAGGCGTACCTTTACACAATAGAGTACAAGTCCGAATGGAGATAAAAGCTTAATTTGGCATGCATGGGCAATAGGATATAATTCATGAACATAAATAAATATTACAAAATTCTAAGGGGCATTCCCCCGCAAAAGAATATTTAACGGTCCATTACAGTCATCCAAGTCTTAGAAGTTTTCTATGGAAGTCTAATACAATTACAACTTCTAGGGAAAACTCCTAGCTTCGGTACCTGTTCAGCCGGGTCTCTTCGCCTAAGCCATAAATGTGTAAGCTGCAAAAGGAATGGACTGTAGGGACGTAAGCTAACTAGCTTAGTGAGTGTAATCTCCCACAAAAACATTTATGTCACAACAATTCAACAAGTTATTAATCAAGCAAGTGTATGCATCAAACACATGAGTTCAACATACATACAACCCAAATCATATGTGGATGGAATTGCGCCCTCCATCCCGGGTTAGCAGATTAACGAATCCTGCGGTACTAACAATATCCCGTTTATGGATCACGGCTAACCTACGATTATTCGATGTTTCGTTCGTTTATGGTTCACGACTAACCTACGATTATTCGATGTCGTTTATGGTTCACGACTAACCTACAAATGCTCATGCTCCATCCCCTTGTGATATGCACATGTCAATTTATCATTTACTCAAGTAGTTGATTAAGCCAATTTACTTAGGCGATCAATCAATTTATCAGACAATCCATCATAGCTAACTATACAATCAAAGTTTATCACCCGGTTTCGATATTCTTAATTTGTTTCTCACATCATCAACAATCATATAATTTCCCAAATCCCCATCATTCATATTCCATTCAATTGACCTACATTCTAGTGCACTACTTTACAAGCACATACAATAAATGAATTGGGAAGAAAAACTCACTCCGCCATCGGTACTCCGGTCTTCTAGTAGTAATAGTCCGGAGGTAACTCGTCACCGTCCACGGGTTCACCTATTCATATAAGAAATTACCCTAATAAGTATTCTATCAACTTAGGACACTAAAACTCTAAGGAAACTTAGTGAAATCGGAATTCGCGTCATTTCCGAAGTTCCGTTTTAAAATGGCCATAACTTGGTCGTTTTAAGTCGGAATTTCGCAAATTATATACCGATTCCTATCTACTTCGGAAGAGCTTTCCAAATATGAAGTTTAAATCAAGTTTTGAAAATATCTAAGCCTCGGAATTGAGGGATCAGATCTGTACAGCGGGTTTGTCAATTCCAAAAATGCGGTTTTCATGAATGCATTTGAGATTCCTAAGTGTAATATGATGCTAAATGCAATGGAAATGATTTTCCCTATCATGAATGTCATGATGTGAACCTTAAGGAGTCTATGTTCTTATAACTTTTAGATTTAACGATTTTTAGAAAACAAACTTTCCTTAGAAACCATTTCCTCTCAATGTTTAGTAAGTGAGTTTACTACATTTGACCACATCTACATTTTACATGGATTTCCTTTAGAAAAACTCTACTTTATTTAAAGAAATTTTGACCCTTATATTAGTTATATCCTAAGGCCTTTATTTCTTTAATAAAATTCACATTTATAAACTTTTAAGTGGGTCTTTTACTATGGGGTTTCCAAAAATCCGAATTTACAAAAGTTCATTTTCAAGTTGATTCCTTTAGGAAAAATATATTTTATACTTGAAACTTTAAGTATCTATTATACCTATATCCTAAGGACTTCATTTATTTAAGAAAATATCATTTTTGAAGTTGGAAAAATAGTGTTTTCTAACCCTACATCCATTATTACGAATTTGGTTTTCATAACTTTTAACTCAAAACTCCTATGGACTTCATTTCTTGTTTTCAACATTTTCTTTAGTAAAAACTCCTTTAGACTCATGAAAAATACTACTAAACATTATCTATTACCCATAGGCTTCATTTCTCTTATAAAATAATGTTTAGAAGTTGTTAAAAGTGTTTTTGACCTTGGTTTTCAAAGTCATCCGAATTTTCAAAAGTCTTTTTCTTGTAAAGTACTTTTCTTTTTGACTTCATGGACCATATCTATAGATCTATATACTAGAAAGTCATTTACTAAAGACAAAAGTGTTAAAGACTATTTATGCACATAAGAACAAAATAATAATGAAACTTAATGCCTATGATCATGAGTAAAAGATGATGGATCTACTTTATCAAAAGCTTAAATGAGTTTTAAAAACATAAAAACCATATTTTTATAAAAGATCCTTTGTTTAAAAGACTTTTTGATGGATAAAAGTAAAGCTTTTGGTATGGAAACTCTTTAAAAGATAGATCTACTTTGTAATGGTTCGGGATTTTTGTTTGTATCTCATTGTTCCTACTACAAGATCATGGGAACATGGAGTTGAGATAACCAAAAATCACTTAGCCATAACAAAGTTTCATGAGTTGGAAGTAGTGGATCTTTACTTACTTGAAGTGGATGGAAGATAGAAGAGAAAAATAGAAGTTGTGTGGATATGTGTGGGGGCTCCAAAGTTTCGGCCACAAGGGAAAAAAAAGAGATTAAGGAGCTTTTTGGACTTTGTAAAAGTGGAGGAATGAAAGAATGAGGAGGAGAGAGAAAAGTTAGTTTATATAGGAGTTGAATTAGGTTAAAGAAGTGAAAATTTTTTAAAAATGGACAAGGGGAGGGGGGCCATGTAGCGCCGGTTTTGAGCTTGAAAGGGGGGGGAAGTTTGCTTTGTTTCATCATGATTTAACTTTGATTTGATTTGTATCATTAGTCATAAGTGAATGAAGTTGAAGGGACAAAAGTTATGGAAGAATGGAAGAGATGATTGATGGTAAGAGTTAGATTTAGGGTAGGCTAATAGGTAGACTAGGTAGTACTTTTATGAATAGTAATGAATAGTTGACAAGACAATTTAATTTCCGGTAGTAATGAAATACGAATAAAAAGGCTATAACTGTATTTTTCATAAACCGGAAAAATGAAAAAATATTTTTGAAATCCTTATCTTATTTCGGTTCAAAGGAGTACTCATAAGTATATTTTTGAAATTCTAGTTCCGAGGCACGTTTTTCTATAATGGGTCTCGGGATGACCCGGAATCGAAATTTTCTTAAAATCAGATATTTTCTTAGTTTGAAATATATTCAAGAACTATAATCAAAATTAAATTTTCTTAGAAAAGTTTATTAACTGGAAACCGAGGAAAAGCCGGAATTAGGGTTCCTAGTTCTCACTCCAGACTTGAGCTATTCCGGTTTAGGGTTTTGGTTTCCGGTTCTAGGGTTATCTTAGCTACTTGCAAAACCGGGGTTTACACATATACCCCATCATGCATATACAATCTCTTTTTATCTTTGCCTACACCACTAGTGCTACTACATTACAATTACATTCATTAATTGAGAGTGGAAGTAAAACTCACTCGGCCATTGGACGCCGATCTTTCTAATAGTAGTAGTCGGGAGGTAGGGTGTCATCCTGCTCGGGATCACCTACCAAGCAAGAATAATACTAATAAGATTCTCATTATGTAACTAAATCAAGCTATACATCTAAACTAGATGAATTCGGATTTCTCGCTATTTGCGGAAGTTTCGACTTAAAATGGCCATAACTTGGTCATTTTAACTCGGAATTTCGCAAATTTTATATCGATCTCTATTTACTTCGAAAGATTTATCTATTTCTAATATTATTTTCCAGTTTTGAAAATAGTAAGGTCACGAAACAGTGGGATCAGTTCTGTTCTGCCATTTCTCAATTCCGAAAAATTTGTTTTGCTTTTGATAAGAAATGTTTCTAGTTGATGATTAATAGATGATTCGTATGGAAATGAATTCCTAGCATGAATGCCATGTAATGAACTCAATATATGCATGGTCATGATGATTTTGTGAAAATAAATTCTTATGAACTCCTAAGTGTTGGAAAATTTCATAAAGGTTATTTCTAAGAAGCTATTTTTCCACTTTATACTCCTTAGGGTTTCTTTGACTTTTAATCTTGTAATCCACTTGTTATCTAACTAAGAATAAGTTGTCAAAGTCTATATTAATCATGGCCTTCATTCATGCATAAAAATTCCCATTTTTCATTTGGTAAACATGTCTTTAAACAAGCTTTTTGTAAAAATCCGAATTTTTGAAATCTCATTTTCTTGCATTTTTCTTATGGAAAAACTTGTCTAATGAATTAAAAATTGAAGCTCCAATATATATATCTAAGGACTTCATTTAGCTTATAAAACATCCAATTTAGACTTAGATACTAAGTGTTCTTGTAGGCATGAACATAAGTTACGAATTTGACTATTGATCCACACATCAATATTTTTCATTCTAACTCCACCACTTGTTTTACATTCCTATCATGCCTAAACCCATCCAAGCTTATGAAAATCATTCCTTCAATATTCCCATTACACATACCCTTCATTTTTCTTATGAAACATGAGTTTAAAAATGATTTTGGGGGTTTTCAAAGTATGGTTTCCATTTCATCCGAATTTCCAACATTCCATTTTTGACAAAACTTTTCCTTTTTCAATGTTCTTGCCTTCTATATATGAATATCTACTATCTAACATCTCTATACATATACAAGACCACATTTTTATGATCATCAATGCATGGAAATAAAAATAACTCTATGATCATACATGTACATGAAGATGTGGAGGTCTAAACTTTAGATCTACTATATATAATGCATGAATCATGGATCTCATGGCATGAACAACAATATATATGCAAGATCTCTACTTTACATGCATGAACAAGTTGATATTTCAAACAAAACTCATTCAAAGACTAGATCCACTTCTTGTGATGGCTTGAGATTCTTGTAGTAGTGTTTTCATGTCCCTTGCTCATGCTCATTGGGATTTAAATGAAAAAACACACAACAATGGTCTTACCATTACAAGATTAGGAAGGATCAAAGCTTAAACATACATACCAAAGGAGTCTTGAAGGAGGAAAAGAGAAGAAACAAGTTGGAATGTGAGAGGAAGGGGGAGAGGGGGGTTCACGGCACAAAGAAAAAAAAAAGAGAGTTTTACTCCTTTGAAAAATTGAAACAAGAAGAAAAATGAAGAGAGAGAGAAAAATATGTATATATATGAGGTGAATTAGGGTTTAGTTAAATAAAATGAAGTAAAAATAATTTAATTGAGAGGGAAACAAGGGGGGGAGGGGGGGCGTGCCGGCCACTTCAAGAGTGTGTGTGTGTGTGTGTTTGAAATTTTGATATTTGTAATTTAGTTAATTAAAATGTAATAAATGTGATAATAATTTAAGAGACAAAATTTCTTGAAAAAAAAATTTAAATGAGTAGTTGTAAGGATGTAAGAATAGGGTATGGGTAGTGTGTAGTGTAGGTTGTACTTGTGAATAGTAGACAAGACATCTACTTTACCGGTTGTTCCGAAAACACGGGAAAAGCTATAACTGTAATTTTTATAGCTCGAAAAATTACGAAATTGATATTTTTGGAATCCTTATAAAATTACGGTTCTAATGAATATTCCGGAATATTTTTCTGAATCCGTGGTCCGGGGCACGCTTTTCTGTAATTGAGCTCGGGAAGGCTCGGAATTGAAAAACTCCCGAATTTAAAACTCTCAAAGGTTTAAAATGTACTTTAAAAAAATAATTCACTTCATTTACTTTATAAAATTTCTTTTATTATGAAACCGAAGGAAAGCCGGATTTAGGGTTCCTAGGCTTCTCTCACTGGACTCAACCTGGACCGGATTAGGGTTTCGCTTCACACTCCTAGGGTTTCCTAGCTACTGAGAATACCGGGGTTTACAACCTCCCCACCTCAAATGAAGTTTTTTCCTCAAAACGGAACTTACGTACCTTGTCTTTCAAACATCTCGGGGTACCTTCTCAGGATTTCCTCTTCAGCTTCCCAGGTTGCTTCCTCAAAGGCATGATTCCTCCATAACACTTTAACGTAGTGGATGTCTTTGTTTCGTAGCCTTTGAGTTTTCTTATCCAATATCTTCACTGGGTGTTCCTCATATGTCAGGTTTTCCTTCAGCTGAATTGGTTCCAATTCCAGAATCCTTTCTGGGTCGGCAACGTACCTTCTCAAAACTGACACATGGAATACATTGTGGATCCCGGACAAATTTGGTGGCAGGGCTAGCCGATATTCTAGATCTCCAACCCTTTCTAAGATTTCAAAAGGTCCAATGTATCTCGACCTTAACTTTCCTTGTGTACGCATCCTCTTGATACTTTTAATCGGTTTATCTTTAGGTACACATGATCACCCACCTTGAACTCAAGTTCTCTTCTTTTCAAATCTGCCTAGCTCTTTTGCCGGTATTGAGCTTCTTTCATTTTCCGCTGAATCAACCTCACTTTATCCGCGGCTTCGTGTACCAATTCCGGCCCAATTGCTATCTTTTCCACTTCATCCCAAAACAAAGGGGATCTACAATGCCGTCCATACAAAGCTTCATATGGTGGCATTTGGATGGTGGAGTGATAGCTGTTATTGTGGGCAAACTCGATTAGGTGTACATGACTATCCCAATTCCCTTTGAATTCCAAGGCACACGCTCTCAGCATGTCTTCTAGGGTTTGGATCATCCGCTCAGACTGTCCATCGGTCTGAGGGTGATAAGCCATGCTAAAATACAATTTGGTGCCCACGAATCTCGGGTCTCTATCAGAGATAATCCCTGCAGGTATGCCGTGTAATCTTACGATCTCTCTGATATAGATCTTGGCTAATCTTTATGGGTAAGAAATGCGCCGACTTAGTCAATCGATCCACTATCACCCATATTGCATCACAACCAGATGGAGTCTTGGGAAAACCACACACAAAATCCATGGATATCTGATCCCACTTCCATTCCGAAATGGGTAAGGGCTTTAGCAATCCACCCGGTCTCTGGTGCTCTACTTTCACCTGTTGGCATATTGGACACTTCATCACATAATCTGCCACATCTCGCTTCATGCCATTCCACCAATAGCGGCTTTTCAAATCTTGATACATTTTGGTGCCTCCTGGATGCATGGTATATCCGGAGTTGTGTGCTTCACTCATTATTTCCTTCCTCAACTTCTCGTCCTCTGGTACGCACAGTCTTTCCTTTATTCTGACCATGTCCTCATCATCTATGGCAAAGTCAAGGTACTTTTGTAAGCCCCGGAAAATTTCAGTAAATAATTTCAAAATGAACTTCGAAAATAAACCTTAAAAATCACTCCAAATTAAAACCGAATTTCGATAAATCCTAAATTACGAACGAATCCAAAAATTTCTCAATCTTGAGAAAATCTAAAATAAAATAAGGACTACAAAAGTCCTTAAGTCCAAAAACCATTACGTAAGATAAACTTCTTACCTAATCTACAATTCATAAAAATCGGGATAAAAATAAAACACAGTGATAATTTGCTAAAAAGCAAATTAATCCATAACATGACAATTTGAAGGATCAGGAAATCACCAAAGGCCAATTCCATAATTAGTCTTTGGCACGATTAAGAAAACTTTATCTGCCAATAATAAAATATAGACTTTGGAAATTCCCCAAACGACCAGATTAATAATCCTAAGAGACGGAAATCACAATAAAGCCCTAACGATCAAATCAAACTCTCAAGAATTATAGAACGAGTTAGAAACTGAAATCTCATAATCTCAAGAAGGAAGAATTCAAGAAACAAAATAACAAATTAGATAATCCTTAAAGTTAACCAATTGTTCATAAAACCTTAACTCGAAGCAAAAATAAATTCGAAAACAAAACACTATGAAGATCCTTTTTCAAAGCAAATTATAAGAATCAAGATTTCCCCAAAATCATTCCAAAGATCGATATTTGACTCAAACTCAAGAAAATCATATCCGGTAACCATTACCGATATAACTCCGGATATAATAATAATTCAATTCAAGATTTCCGAAAGCAATAAGAGATATTAAAGACTTATAAAAATAAAATTTGAAATAAATTTCTCAACTACATATGCTATATAAACGTAAATATCAGTTTCCAAATTGGCAAAGGTCTAAACCGGAAAATCACCTGGAAACCCTAACCGGAATACAATAGCTTAAGTCCGGCAATCTAGCGCCCTTAACCCTAGAGGCCGAGGTGTAGTTTAAATAGGTGGAATAGCTCGTAGTAATATAAGTTTGTTCACAAATATCAGATTGGTAAATTTTTGACCTATCTCGAACCCGTTTGGATACAGACTTCGAAAAGCGTGTCCCGGGACTCGAGATATAAAAAAATATACCATTAGTACCGTTAGATTCGTAATTCCACGAGATTTTTAAATATACCAGTTATATAATTTTTCGGGTTATAAAAGTTACAGTTATAACCTTTTTATCGTATTTTCATTTCGACCGGTAATTGATTATTCTTTTACACTATTCATTTTATTTCATTACACAATTTTATTTATTATTATTTTTATTTTATACCCTGGGTTTCCTAGTAATCAAGTAAACTTCGAAAACCAGAAAATTTAACCCTAAACCGGTTTAGTTCAAACTTTGTGAGAAAGACCGAGATACCCTAATTCCGGCTTTTCCTCGGTTTCCAAATAAGAAACTTTTATAAGCAAAATTAATTTTGTATATAGTTCTTGATTATATTTCAAACCAAGAAAAGATCAGATTTCGAGAAAATTTCAATTCCGGGTCATCCCGAGACCCATTATAGAAAAGCGTGCCCCGGAACTAGAATTTCAAAAATTTCTTTATGAATATTCATTTGAATCGAAATAAAATAAGGATTTCAAAAATATATTTTTCATAATTTTCCGGCTTATGAAAAATACAGTTATAGCCTTTTTATTCGTATTTCATTCTACCGGAAAATCAAATTGTCTTGTCAACTATTCCTCACTATTCAAAAAGTACCCCCTATACTACCTATTCTACCTATTAGCCACTCTACAACTCTAACTTTTCTCATCACTCAAATCACTCACTTTTCTCTACACATTTTGTCCCTTAATTTTTGTACAAATCATAACAATTACACATCAAGTTAAATCAATCAAATAAAGCAAAATTTTCAAACTTTTCCCTTCCCTTACAGGCTCCTTGGTCGGCGTGAAAATGGCCCCCCCCTCCATGCTTCAATTTGAATTTTTCTTCTTCATTTAACCTAATCTCATTCCATATAAATACTACTTTTTCTCTCTCTCTCTTCATTCCTTCTTTTCTCAACTTTTAGAAAGTGGAAAACTCTCAAAAGCTCTCTCATTTTCCCTCTTGGCCGAAACTTGCAAGCCCCACACACACACACTCAACTTTCCATTTCCTCTTTACATCTCCATTCCACTTCAAGTAAGTAAGCCTTTTACCCTTTCCATCTTTAGATCTTGTTATGGCTAAGTGATTCTTGGATATTTCAACTAAAAGTCCCCATGATCTTTTAGTAGGGACAATGAAATATCAAAACAAGAATACCGAACCATTACAAAATAGATCTAACCTTTAAAGGAGCTTTCATGGCAAAAGCTTTATGTTTATCCATCAAAACGTATTTTGAACTAAAGATCTTTTATAAAAATGTAGTTTTTATGTTTTCAAAACTCATTTGAGCATATGAAATATTAGATCTATCATTTTGCTACTCATGATCATGTAGGCATTTAAGGTTTCATTTCTATTTTGTGTTATGTGCATTAATAGTCTTTAATGCTTTTGTCTTTAGTAAATCACCTTCCTAGTATGTAGATCTATGGTTAGATAAGTTAATAAAGTCAAAAAGGAAAACACTTTTCAAAATATGAACTTGTGTAAATTCGGATCACTTTGGAAACCTAGGTCAAAAACACTTTTATCAACTTCTAAACATAGATTTTATAAGAGAAATGAAGCCTATGGGTAATAGATAATGTATAGTAGTATTTTTCATGAGTCTAAATGAGTTTTTACTAAAGAAAATGTTGGAAACAAGAAATGAAGTCCATAGAAGTTTTGAGCTAAAAGTCATGTAGATAAAATTCGTAATAATGGATGTAAGGTTAGAAAACACTATTTTTCCAACTTCAAAAATGATATTTTCTTAAATAAATGAAGTCCTTAGGATATAGGTATAATAGATACTTAAAGTTTCAAGTATAAAATATATTTTTCCTAAAGGAATCAACTTGAAAATGAACTTTTGTAAATTCGGATTTTTGGAAACCCCATAGTAAAAGACCCACTTAAAAGTTTGTAAATGTGTATTTTATTAAGGAAATAAAGGCCTTAGGATATAACTAATATAGGGGTCAAATATTCTTTAAACAAAATAGAGTTTTCCTAAAGAAAATCCATGCAAAATGTAGATGTGGTCAAATGTAGTAAACTCACTTACTAAATATTGAGAGGAAATGGTTTCTAAGGAAAGTGTATTTCTAAAAATTGTTAAATCCAAAAAGTTATGAGAACATAGACTCCTTAAGGTTCACATCATGACATTCATGATAGAGAAAATCATTTCCATTGCATTTAGCATCATATTACACTTAGGAATCTCAAATGCATTCATCAAAACCGCATTTTTGGAATTGATAAACCCGCTGTACAGATCTGATCCCTCAATTCCGAGGCTTAGATATTTTCAAAACTTGATTTAAGCTTTGTATTTAGAAAGCTCTTCCGAAGTAGATAGAAATCGATATAAAATTTGCGAGATTCCGAGTTAAAATGACCAAGTTATGGCCGTTTTAAGTTGGAATTCCCGCTTAGGACGCGAATTACGAATTTGATAAATTCGTATGAAGTCGTTGGATTAGTTTGAGTTGAAATACTGATTAGAGTATTTCTTCCTTTTTAGGTTATCCCGAGTTCGACGATTCCCTACCACCGGATTATTTTTACTAGAAGACCGGTGATCCAATGGTCGAGTGAGTTTTTCTTCCCAATTCATTTATTGTATGTGCTTGTAAAGTAGTGCACTAGAATGTAGGTCAATTGAATGGAATATGAGTAATGGGGATTATTGGGAAATTATATGATTGTTGATGATGTGAGAAACAAATTAAGAATATTGAAACCGGGTGATAAACTTTGATTGTATAGTTAGCTATGATGGATTGTCTGATAAATTGATTGATCGCCTAAGTAAATTGGCTTAATCAACTACTTGAGTAAAAGATAAATTGACATGTGCATATCACAAGGGGATGGAGCATGAGCATTTGTAGGTTAGTCGTGAACCATAAACGACATCGATAATCGTAGGTTAGTCGTGAACCATAAACGACATCGATAATCGTAGGTTAGTCGTGAACCATAAACGACATCGATAATCGTAGGTTAGTCGTGAACCATAAACTACATCGAATAATCGTAGGTTAGCCGTGAGCCATAAACGGGATATTGTCGTACCGCAGGATTCGTTAATCTGCTAACCCGGGATGGAGGGCGCAATTCCATCCACATATGATTTCCGGATGGTCATATGTATGTTGAACTCATGTGTTTGATGCATACACTTACTTGATTAATAACTTGGTTGAATTGTTGTGACATAAATGTTTTTGTGGGAGATTACACTCACTAAGCTAGTGTAGCTTATACCCCAATAGTTGTTTAAATGAACAGGTTATACCAAGAAATGCTAAGTGGGGACCGAGATGGTTGAAGTCGAGAATGACTTCGGGATTCCGGCAAGATATAAGAATGCTTGAAGTTTTTGGCTAAGCTTTACGATTGGCCTTGTAATAGTTTTATGTAGTGAAGTCTTGGGATAAATGTATTTGAAGCTTGATGATTTATATTTTGAAGTATAGTGTTTTGTATGTGGATTATAGTGGATTGTATTTCCTTTACATTGTTACTCAACTGTATCAACATAAAATGTATCATTCCGATTTGTCTCCTTTATGTGTTAGACGCCTTGTACATAGTATGGAAGCCTTCGCGTGACTAAGGTGGTCATTCTTAGGCTTTAATATTGTGTACGGCGGACTGCCACGTTTAGGGTACCCTTCGGGGCGTGACAACTTTCCTGCCTGGTTTTCCCTTTTTATCTTTTGTATCACCTCGTCATACCTTTGGGCTTCTTTGATTCTCTCTATGAGGGTCGGTTCCAGTACCAGATTGGATATTTTCAGCTCAGCGCTTTGGTCTATGAACTCAATCCTTAACTTCTCAAATTCCTTAATCAAATCTTTTTGACTTGTGATCAAGGTGGCTACTCCCCCGTGATTTTTCCGACTTAGGGCATTCGCGACCGCATTCACTTTCCCTGGACAGTAATTTATTCCTAGATCATAATCCTTTATTAATTCTAGCCACCTCCTTTGTCTCATGTTTAGCTCCTTCTGTGTGAACAGGTATTTAAGACTCTTATGATCTATATATATCTCACACCTTTGTCCATATAGATAATGTCTCCATAACTTCAAAGCGAAGACAACGGCAGCTAGCTCCAAATCATGCGTAGGGTAATTCTGTTCATGCGGTCTCAATTGCCGAGAAGCATATGCAATGACCTTCCCCTCTTGCATCAAGACGCATCCAAGGCCATTCCTTGAGGCGTCACTATGTACCGTGTAGGGCTTTTCTGGGTCTGGTAAAACTAGAATCGGTACCGATACCAATCGTCGCTTCAATTCCTGAAAGCTCTGTTCCCTCTTGTCCGTCCAAACGAATTTCTCATTCTTTTGAGTTAATTGAGTCAGTGGCTTGGCTATCTTAGAGAAATCCTTCACAAACTTGCGATAGTAGCCAGCTAATCCCAAGAAACTCCTTACTTCGGTAATCGTTTGCGGTAGTTTCCAATCCACTACGGCCTTGATCTTTTCGGGGTCAATTGATATCCCATCACCGGTTACTACATGTCCAAGAAATGATATCCTGTCTAACCAAAAGTCACACTTGAACAGCTTGGCGTACAGCTTATTACCCCGTAAGGTTTGCAATGTCAAATGAAGATGTTCCTCATGTTGTTCCCTGGTCTTCGAATATATGAGTATGTCGTCTATGAAGACTATCACACACTTATCCAAAAGTGGCTTATAGACTCGGTTCATCAGATCCATAAATGCAGCTGGTGCATTAGTCAGTCCAAATGACATTACCAGGAACTCGTAGTGTCCATAACGAGTACAAAAAGCCGTCTTGGGTACATCCTCAGGCTTAATCCTTAATTGATGATATCCCGAACGCAAATCAATGCGTGAGAACATACAAGCCCCTTGCAGTTGATCAAACAAATCATCAATTCTTGGCAAGGGATACCGATTCTTGATAGTCACTGTAAACCCCGGTAATTCTCAGTAGCTAGGAAACCCCAGGAGTTGGAAACGAAACCCTAACCCGATCAGGTTGCATCTAGTAAATGGAGCCTAGGAACCCTAAATCCGGCTTTCCTTCGGTTTCATAGTAAAATAAATATTTTGGTGTGAATGAATTTGAATTGTTGTTCCAAAGTACATTTCAAACCTTCGAAAGTTTTAAATTCGGGAATTTTTCAATTCCGGGCCTTCCCGAGCCCAATTACGGAAAAGCGTGCCCCGGGCCACAGATTCAGAAAAATATTCCGGAATATTCATTAGAACCGTAATTTTATAAGGATTCCAAAAATATCAATTTCATATTTTTCCGAACTATAAAAATTACAGTTATAGCTTTTCCGGTGTTTTCGGAACAACCGGTAAAGTAGATGTCTTGTCTACTATTCACAAGTACAACCTACACTACACACTACCCATACCCTATTCTTACATCCTTACAACTACTCATTTCAATTTTCTTTTCCAAGAAAATTTGTCTCTTAAATAATTATTACATTTATTACAATTTCATTTACTAAATTACAAAAAAAATCAAATTTTTACACACACACACACCCCCCATGCATGATGGCCGGCGCCCCCCCCCCCCCCCTTTGTTTCCCTCTCATTGTAATTATTTTTGCTATATTTTACTAACTAAACCCTAAATCATTTGATATATATACTTATTTTTCTCTCTCTCTCTTCATTTCTTTTGTTTCAAAAATTTTAAAAGAGCAAAACTCTCCCTCTCTTCTCCCTCTTGATGCCGTGAGCTTGCCCCCTCCTCTTCCTCACATTTCCAACTTTGTTTCTTCTCTTTTTCACTTCAAGACTCCATTGGTATGTGTATGTAAGCCTTGTTTCTTCCTATTCTTGTAATGGCAAAGGTATACCTTGTGTATTTCCTCATCAAAACCCTATGATGCTCATGCTAGGGACATGGAAATGCATGAACAAGGATGTCAAGCCATCACAAGACATGGATCTAGTGTTTAGATGCATTTTGTTAAGATTTCATGTTGTTCATGCATATAAAGTAATGACCTTGTATTTATATTGATGTTCATGCCATGAGATTCATGTTATATACATCATATGTAGTAGATCTAAGGTTTAGACATCCACCACTTTATGTACATGCATGATCATAGGTTCATTTTTGTTTATGTGCTTTATTGATCATAAAAATGAGGTCTTGTTCATGTATAGAGATGCTAGATAGTATACTCCACATATAGATGGCAAGAACATTGAAAAAGGAAGGACTTTGTTAGATATGGAAAGTTGAAAATTCGGATGAAATGGAAACCCTACCCTAAAGACCTCCAAAATCAATTTTTAACTTGTATTTCATAAGAAAAATGAAGGGTATGTGTAATAGACATGTTGAAGGAACTATTTTCATGAGTTTAGATGAGTTAGGCATAATAAAAATAAGAAAAACAAGAGGTGAAGTTAGAGTGGAAAGTGTTGACTTTAATTGTGTGGTCAAATTCGTAACTTTGTGTAATGCCTAAATAAACACTTAGTATTTAAGTCTAAAATGAATGTTTTATAAGCTAAATGAAGTCCTTAGATAATGTATACGTTGAAGCCCCAATTTTTAATGCATTAGACTAGATTTCCCTTAAGAAAAATGTAAGAAAAGAAAATTTGGAAAATTCGGATTTTTACAAATAGCTTATTTGAAAACATGTTTACCAAATGAAAAATGTGAAATTTTGTGCATGAATGGAGGCCATGACTATTATAGACATTGAGAACCTATTTTTAGCTAAATAATAAGTAGATTACAAGATTAAAAACCCAAGAAACCCTAAGGAGTATAATGTGGGAAAATAACTTCTTAGAATTAGCCTTTATGAAACTTTCCCCAACACTTAGGAGTTCCTAAAAGTTTATTACTACAAAAATCATCGTGACCATGCACAAGTTGAGTCCATTACATGGCATACACATTAGTAGATCATTCCCATATCATTCATGCATGAATCATCATTTAGGAATACTTTTTATCAAAGACAAAGCAAATTTTCGAGATTGGGTCAATTGCGGGACAGAACTGATCCCACTGTTCCGTGACCCTATTATTTTCAAAACTTGGATTTAATACTTGAATTAGATAAATCTTTCAAAGTAGATGAAGATCGATATAAAATTTGCGAAATTCCGAGTTAAAATGACCAAGTTATGGCCGTTTTAAGTCGGAACTTCCAACAATAGCGAGAAATCCGAATTCAACTAGTCTAGATGTCTAGTTTGATTTAATTACATGGTGAGAATCTCATAGGGATTATTTTTGTTTGGTAGGTGATTCCGAGCAGGACGACACTCTACCTCCCGATTATTATTATTGGAAGTTTGGTGTCCCATGGCCGAGTGAGTTTACTTCCACTCTCAATTAATGCTTGTGAATGTAATGTAGTGACACTAGTGATGTAGGCAAAGATAAAAGGAATTGTATAAGCATGATGGGGTATGTGGGAATTATTTATGCTTTTGATTGTTGATATGTGAAAGGGAGCTTAAGGTATATCGAAATCGGGTGTTAAGATATTGACGGTTTTACTAGAATCTTATGATGAATGTCTGCAAATACTTGTTGGTCACTTAAGAGAATTGAATTAATAACTATTCGACTCCGACTATAAATTGAGTTCATTCATGTTACAATGGGGTTGGAGCATTTGCATTGGTTGGTTTTTCGTGACCCATAAAACGAATGTGAGGTTAATCGTGATCCATAAAACGAATGTGAGGTTAATCGTGATCCATAAAACGAGTTTTTAATCAGTTGACCATGAGCTTAAACGGCGTCATACCGCAGGATTCGTTAATCTGCTAACCCGGGATGGAGGGCGCAAGTCCATCCACATATGATTTCCGGTTGGTCATATGTTTGTTGATCACATTTGTATGGTGCATACACTTGCTTGAATAATCACTTGCTTGAATGATTGTATTTAATTGTGTTATGGAAGTATTACTCACTAAGCTAGTTAGCTTACGCCCCCATAGTTTTTATCTTTTGCAGCATGAGTTTATATGGCTTAGGCCAAGACAAGCCACAGCGCAGGTACCGGAGATAGGAGTTTCCTATAGAAGTTTGATTCATCTCTTTTTGTATAGACTTCCATTGGAAACTAAGGACTCTGGATGACTGTAATAGACTGTTATTCTTTTGCGGGGGAATGCCCCTTAGATTTTGTAAACTTAAGTATTATGTGTTTTGACTTATTATCTATGGCTAATGCATGCCTCATTAAACTGTTTAACTCCATTTGTTGAAGTATTCTATTGTCGTAAAGGAACGCTTTACATCTACTTAAGACTTCCGAAGGCCCCGGGTAGGGAACTCGAGAGTCTTACTTAGCATGTGGCGGACTGTTACGTTTAGAATACCCTACGGGGCGTGACAGTCACTTTATTCAATTCCCGATAGTCGATACACAATCTCATTGATCCATCCTTCTTCTTTACAAACAAAACGGGTGCGCCCCATGGCGATACACTCGGTCTTATAAACTTTTGACCTAGAAGTTCTTGCAACTGTGTCTTTAACTCTTTCAACTCAGCCGGTGCCATCCGGTATGGTGCTTTGGATATCGGTTCGGTGTTTGGAGCCAAAACGATCTCAAAATCAATTTCTCTTTTTGGTGGTAATCCCGGTAGGATCTCAAGAAACACATCCAAATACTCATCCACTATCGGTACATCCTTTTCCTCACGGGTTCCCTCCTCATCTAAGACACCTTCAATCGGTATTATCTCTTTATCCTCCATCATTAGCTCAAACGAGTTTACACCAAATCTTCTTGGAACTAGGGTTTCTCCCACAAATTCTACCTTTCCTCCCAATTGGTCATAGAAACTCACTGTCTTCTTTTGACAATCCACTATCGCTTTTACCTTGCTTAACCAACTCATCCCGAGGATAACTTTGTATTTATTCATCTCCAACATTATCAAATCACTTTTGGAGTTGTGTCCATGAACTTCCAACGGACAATCCTTCACCAATTCGGGTTGATACAACACTTCCTTGGGGGTCTTAATCCGTAGACTAACCGTAGTTGTGGCTATAGGTAATCCCAATTGGTTAGCCAAACTATTGGTGACGAACGAATGAGTCGCTCCCGTGTCAAATAAAACGTAAGCTTACGCCATTCACCCGTATGTGTCCTGAGGTAACAAATATCCATCACAATTGATCCCTACAACATCCTTAAGGTTATCTACACAGGGTTCCTACTTCCAGCTTTCCCATATCATATTCAATTTCATTCAGGCAACAATTTAAATTTGTAACTTAAATTTCAGCTAGAGAGGGTTTCTGTTACTAACCTGTCACCAGGCCGCTATCAGCGCCTTCGCTTTGATCCAAAGCTGCCAATTCTACATCCTCCTCCTCATCTTCCTCGACCATCCACTGGCCTTCGAAGTTATATAACCTCATCCCATGCATTGCTGAAGCTGTTCGGCTCCCACTTTTGTTACCCGACCTCATAGGGTTGGTATTACTTGGAGTTCCATAGGGTTGAGCGGCCACACTTTTCCGCTGGGAACATTTAGAGGCTAGATGTCCCTTCTCCTTGTAAATAAAGTAGGTCACAGCCAGCTTCTTTGGGCACATGTAGACTATGTGGCCAGCGTCGCCATAGAAATAGCATTTGTTTTTCAGCAACTGGCACTGCCTAGGAGCGTGTGCTCCCTTACATTTCCAACATGTGACATTGGCCTTGAACTGGGTTGGCTTGCCGCTAGACTCATCCTTGAATCCTTGGTACGGTCTGTACCTCTTTCCTTTAAATCCTGAACTCGAGGCGTCGAATGGCCTCTTTCCAAATACCCTCTTTTCAGGCTCCTGGTACTTCCTTTTTCTGGCCCCTTCAATCACCCGGGCCTTCTCTACCATTTCAGGATATGTCCTGACTCCAAACTCTTCCAACTTGATCCGCAGTTCCTCATCTAAGCCTCCCAGAAATACCTGCTTCTTTAATTCTTCACTATCCCTGAAAGACTCAGGGGCATACTGCAGCAAGTGAACGAACTCGGTTTCATATTGCTCTACTGTCCTCCCCTTTTGCTTTACATGGAGGAAATCAGCACTATATTTCACCCTCAAGCTGGAGGGAAAATAATTGTTCAGAAATTCCCGGCGAAAGGTTTCCCAAGTGGCCGGGCAGTCAGGTTTCTTCTCTTGGAGTCCCACCAGACCCGCGCATTGTACCTCAGCATATATGTTCCATATTCCAACTGCAGGTAAGGTGGAATCTCGTATGCAGCAAAAGAACGCTCAACTTGAGCCAACCAGTCCTCGGCTTCATCCGGTTTACCGAATGCCATCAAAATACCGGTTGCTCTTAATAAAGTCCGGTAAGGAGCTTCGGTGGGGTCTCCTGTATGGCGGGGATGGTGGCGGTGGCACATTGTAGGAATGCTCCTCTTGTGGAGCTGGTGCCTCTGCAGTCATTTCGCGATGATCTGCGGGTGGGGGATGTGGGGCCGAATCACGAGCACTTTGCCCAGGGTGTGGGTTCTGAACGGATTCTGATTTTGAATGAAGGTGTTCAGATTGGCCAATTGTCCAATCGCATTTAGCACATCACCCTGTTGATTTTGGGGTGCAGCCCCTTGGGGGTTAGGTGGTGGCATAGCCGGCTGATCGGCTTCGTTCGAGTTAGACCCTTGTTCCCGATTCCGAATTCGTCGGTTCCGTCTGTTTACACATTATTTAATGAATTTTTAGTATTCTTAGGAGGTTTCAGATTCCAAAAAGGACTAAATTTGTTAACAAGGTTTTGAAAATTGCGAAAATTCAGAAATCAATTTAGAAGGAAACAGAGTTTCATAAATTCATATAATCATAAGGAGAATATAAGAATTCACACATAGAGTAACAAGTTGACATTTCATAACAATAATGTGAATGAATGAATGCTCATGCAATCTATATGCGGTTAATGTTCTTTATGTATTGTGACTATCATGCATGCTTTTCTCAACTCCTTTCCTTTGAAATAAACACGATCTTTTCATTACTTTAGCGAGCCATACAAATATTACATCAAGATTTTTGTTCCCAAATTTTGGCTAGCTAAGTTCCAATTCCGATTCTAACAATTTCCCTATTTCCGAAAACATTACAAAATACAGGGAAAAGAAACAAATAAAATACTAACTATCCTGAAATCCTAAGGCAAATTGGCATCCCGCATTGCCTACTACAAAATAAGAAAATCAGGACCCCTCTTGGACTTCATGGGTTAGCTATCATCCCGGTCTTTACTCATCACTAGAGTCATCGAGGGTCGAGCTAGGAGGTCGTCTCCTGCTAGAAGAACCACCGTCGTCCCGTCGGATAAACAAACTAAGGTATTCCCTCGTAGTCATCCTCCTCTTCCTAGTAGGTCGGACTAAGGGTTCCGGGTCTTCACTTTCCTCCTCTTCCTCAGTACCTTGCCCTTCCCTTGGGCTCACATCGTTCTCCTCACCTCTAACCTCCGACTCACTCACCTGAGTGTCTACTATCTCATTCTCTCTCACTGGCTCTCCACCCATGCCTTCTATCTCCATAGGCTCGAGGGCTACAGGCTCAGCTACTACCATATCAAGTACAGGGGGATTTTCACCTTCTACATAAACATCTCTCCACATCAAGGGGTCAAACTCGGGTTCCACCCTACCACTATCAGGTATCTCCAGCTCCCGATTAAAATCCCATACAATCGGGTTGGGTTCCGGATTCACTTCAGCTTCCGGCTCGGCAGGTGGGGTAGGGGTTCTAGGAACTACATTTTCTTCCCAGTTAGGATCCTCCTCAGGGTCCTCTTCCTCTTCTTCTTCTTCATCCTCTCCAATCACAGGCGCCCCATTCAATTGCATGCCTATATCAATAGCTGGAGGTGGAGCTATCACTCGGGGTGGGAGAATATCTAAGTAAATCGCATGCCAAGTGATATGATTCCATGCATCTGCTAAATTCCAGTCAGGGTGATCATACAAATTATCATGGGCATACACATATAAAGGCCCTATGGGAATCCATACTCTAAAATCTGGAGGGGTTCGGTTTCCTCCACCCTTCAAAATAAATGTAGCTTCTCTAGTCATGGGCTCACGCCCATAATCAACCATGATCCTCTCTAGAGTATAAATTGTCTCCAATTTTGTCCACTCCTCCTTCCCATGGGATCATACCTCAATCGATCCACTACCGCAGCCCATCTGGTATATCTCAATCCATCCTTCCACAATTTGTACATTTCCCCTATAGTCCGGGGATGTCTGGCTAAGGCAAAATCTTCACACAACTCTCTTAACCTCAACCTATATTCCACCATCGTCTCATCATTTTCTTTGTGAAGTTCCTGGCCCGCTCCCTGGTCTCACCCAAGGAGACCTACAATAATACAATACTCCTAATCAGACTTAGCAAGAAAACGTTTTTAACTCCATTTAACCTATTAGTTAGATTTCTAAGTCCGGTTTCTTTTAATCTATTGTCTTGCTTTATAACCTAGTGCTCTGATACCAACTTAAACTGTCACGCCCGTAGGGTATCCTAAACGTAACAGCCCGCCACATACTAAATAAGACTCTCGAGTTCCCTACCCGAGCCCTTCGGGAGTCTTAAGTAGATGTAAAGCGTTCCTTTACGACAATAGAATACTTCAACAAATGGAGTTAAACAGTTTAATGTGGCATTCATTAGCCATAGATAATAAATCAAAACGCATAATTATAGTTTACAAAATCTAAGGGGCATTCCCCCGCAAAATAATAACAAGTCCATTACAGTCATCCAGAGTCCTTAGTTTCCAACGGAAGTCTATACAAAAGAATGGATTAAACTTCTATGGGAAACTCCTATCTCCGGTACCTGTGCTGTGGCTTGCCTCGGCCTAAGCCATATAAACTCGTGCTGCAATAGATAAAAACTATGGGGGCGTAAGCTAACTAGCTTAGTGAGTAATAACTTCCATAACACAATTAAATACAATCATTCAAGCAAGTGATTATTCAAGCAAGTGTATGCATCAAACAAATGTGATCAACAAACATATGACCAACCGGAAATCATATGTGGATGGACTTGCGCCCTCCATCCCGGGTTAGCAGATTAACGAATCCTGCGGTACGACGCCGTTTAAGCTCACGGTCAACTAACAATATTTCGTTTTATGGATCACGATTAACCAACAAATTCGTTTTATGGATCACGATTAACCAACATATTCGTTTTATGGATCACGAAAAACCAACCAATGCGAATGCTCCAACCCCATCGTGATATGAATGAATTCAATTTACAATTGAAGTCGAATATTCATTAATTCAATTCTTTTAGGTGACCAACAAGTATTCGCAGACATTCATCATAAGATACTAGCTAATCAGTCAATAGCTTAACACCCGGTTTCGATATTCCTTAAGTTCCATTTCACATATCAACAGTAGACAACATATATAATTCCCATATACCCCATCATGCATATACAATTTCTTTTTATCTTTGCCTACACCACTAGTGCCACTACATTACAATCACATTCATTAATTGAGAGTGGAAGTAAAACTCACTCGGCCATTGGACGCCGGTCTTTCTAATAGTAGTAGTCGGGAGGTAGGGTGTCGTCCTGCTCGGGATCACCTACCAAGCAAGAATAATCCTAATGAGATTCTCATTATGTAACTAAATCAAGCTATACATCTAAACTAGATGAATTCGGATTTCTCGCTATTTGCGGAAGTTCCGACTTAAAACGGCCATAACTTGGTCATTTTAACTCGGAATTTCGCAAATTTTATATCGATCTCTATCTACTTCGAAAGATCTATCTATTTCTATATATTTTCAAGTTTTGAAAATAGTAAGTCACGGAACAGTGGGATCAGTTCTGTTTGCCATTTCTCAATTCGAAAAATTTGTTTTGCTTTTGATAAGAAATGTTCCTAGTTGATGATTCATGCATGAATGGTATAGGAATGAATTACTACATGAATGCCATGTAATGAACTCAATATATGCATGGTCATGATGATTTTGTGATAATAAACTCTTATGAACTCCTAAGTGTTAGAAAATTCATAAAGGTTATTTCTAAGAAGCTATTCTTCCACTTTAACTCCTTAGGGTTTCTTTGACTTTTAATCTTGTAATCCACTTGTTATCTAACTAAAAATAAGTTCTCAAAGTCTATATTAATCATGGCCTTCATTCATGCATAAAAATTCCCATTTTTCATTTGGTAAACATGTCTTTAAACAAGCTTTTTGTAAAAATCCGAATTTTTGAAATTTCATTTTCTTGCATTTTTCTTATGGAAAAACTTGTCTAATGAATTAAAAATTGAAGCTCCAATATATATATTATCTAAGGACTTCATTTAGCTTATAAAACATCCAATTTAGACTTAGATACTAAGTGTTCTTGTAGGCATGAACATAAGTTACGAATTTGACTATTGATCCACACATCAATATTTTTCATTCTAACTCCACCACTTGTTTTACATTCCTATCATGCCTAAACCATCCAAGCTTATGAAAATCATTCCTTCAATATTCCCATTACACATACCCTTCATTTTTCTTATGAAATGAGTTTAAAAATGATTTTGGGGTTTTAAAGTAGGGTTTCCATTTCATCCGAATTTCCAACATTCATTTTGACAAAACTTTCCTTTTTCAATGTTCTTGCCTTCTATATATGAATATCTACTATCTAACATCTCTATACATATACAAGACACATTTTTATGATCATCAATGCATGGAAATAAAAATAACTCTATGATCATACATGTACATGAAGTTGTGGATGTCTAAACTTTAGATCTACTATATATAATGCATGAATCATGGATCTCATGGCATGAACAACAATATATATGCAAGATCTCTACTTTACATGCATGAACAAGTTGATATTTCAAACAAAACTCATTCAAAGACTAGATCCACTTCTTGTGATGGCTTGAGATTCTTGTAGTAGTGTTTTCATGTCCCTTGCTCATGCTCATTGGGATTTAAATGAAAAACACACAATGGTCTTGCCATTACAAGATTAGGAAGGATCAAAGCTTAAACATACATACCAAAGGAGTCTTGAAGGAGGAAAAGAGAAGAAACAAGTTGGAATGTGAGAGGAAGGGGGAGAGGGGGGGTTCACGGCACAAAGAAAAAAAAAGAGAGAGTTTTACTCCTTTGAAAAATTGAAACAAGAAGAAAATGAAGAGAGAGAGAAAAATATGTATATATATGAGGTGAATTAAGGTTTAGTTAAATAAAATGAAGTAAAAATAATTTAATTGAGAGGGTAACAAGGGGGGGAGGGGGGGCGCGCCGGCCACTTCAAGAGTGTGTGTGTGTGTGTGTGTGTTTGAAATTTTGATATTTGTAATTTAGTTAATTAAAATGTAATAAATGTGATAATAATTTAAGAGACAAAATTTCTTGGAAAAGAAAATTGAAATGAGTAGTTGTAAGGATGTAAGAATAGGGTATGGGTAGTGTGTAGTGTAGGTTGTACTTGTGAATAGTAGACAAGACATCTACTTTACCGGTTGTTCCGAAAACACGGGAAAAGCTATAACTGTAATTTTTATAGCTCGGAAAATTACGAAATTGATATTTTTGGAATCCTTATAAAATTACGGTTCTAATGGATATTCCAAAATATTTTTCTGAATCCGTGGTCCGGGGCACGCTTTTCCGTAATTGAGCTCGGGAAGGCTCGGAATTGAAAAACTCCCGAATTTAAAACTCTCAAAGGTTTAAAATGTACTTTAAAACAATAATTCACTTCATTTACTTTACAAAATTTCTTTTATTATGAAACCGAAGGAAAGCCGGATTTAGGGTTCCTAGGCTTCTCTCACTGGACTCAACCTGGACCGGATTAGGGTTTTACTTCCAACTCCCGGGGTTTCCTAGCTACTGAGAATACCGGGGTTTACAGCATGTTGTATCTAAAATGGGAATTCCAATTGATCTAGAAGAGACATGAACTATATTTGATTGGCCAAGACCTACAAATGTCACAAAAGTGCGAAGTTTTTTAGTTTGTCTAGCTGTTATAGAAATCTATTCACCTTGAAGATCGTATCATCAAAGACAAAGATGACCCAAAAATATGTGAGATTCCATCAAGATAATGAGTGCAAAGAAAAGCTTTTAAGAATTGAAGGATAAACTAGTGTCGGCTTCTATTTTAGCGCTACTTGTCAGCGAGAAAGAAATAAACTTGACAACTATGGTTATTAATTAGAAGAAAATTATGAAGGAAATTCAAACACTTGACATTGAAATAACTTTCAAGAAGGTAGAAATTGTAAACCCCGGTTTTTCTAGTAACAAAGAAGACTCGAGAACCGGAAACCAAAACCCTAAACCCGGATAGCTTAAGATGGGAGTGAGACCTAGGAACCTTAAATCCGGTTTTTCCTCGGTTTGCAATTAAGAAACTTTTATAAGAAAATTTAATCTTGAATATAGTTCTTGAATATATTCAAACGAAAAAAAGATCAGATTTTGAGAAAATTTCTATTTTGGGCCTTCCCGAGACCCGTTATAGAAAAGCATGCCTCGGAACTTGAATTTCGAAAAATTACTTGTGAATACTCATTTGAATAGAAATTAAATAAAGATTTCAAAAATATGAATTTCATAATTTTTCGGTTTATGAAAAATACAGTTATAGCCCTTTTATTTGTATTTTTCTTACTACCAGTAATTAAGTTGTCTTGATTACTATTCATTACTATTCACAAGTACAACCTACTACACTCACAAACCCTACCCTACCCTACTCTTACATTCTTACAAACACTCCATTACATTTTCTTTTCCAATAATTATTTGTCTCTAAATAATTATTACCATTTATGACTTTTAATACACAAAAACTATCAAAACAAATTAGATAAAAAAAAAAAAATCAAACCCTCACCCTCGTTGCATGGCCGACATGATCCTCCCAATTTTGGCTCCCTTTGTGCAATTTTTTTTAATTATTTTTATCTCATTTAATCTAATTCCACTTCATATATAAACCACTTTTTCTCTCTCTCTCTCATTCTTCTCATTTCAAATTTTTACTGAAGGTAGAAAAACTCTTTTTCTCTCCCTCCCTACCTCTCTTTGCCATGAGCCTCATGGCTCTTCACACACACACACATAACTTTTCTTCTTCCTTTTATCTTCTATTTTAACCTTAGGTAAAAGAACCTTACTTCTTTTATCTTTAGATCCTTGTAATGGTAAGGATATTCTTGTGTATTTTGATTTAAAGATCCTCATGAGCTCTTGCTAGGGACAAGAAAATACTAATACAAGAATACCAAACCATCACAAGAGTAGATCTTGCATTTAAACAAGTTTTCATGCCATGAACTTCATGATCATCCATCTAAAAGTTGTTTTGAACAAAAGACCTTTCATAAAAATTTAGTTTTTATGTTTTCAAAACCTATTCAAGCATTTAAGATAGTAGATCTATCACTTTGCCATCCATATTCATGTAGGCATCTAAGATCTCATCTCTATCTTGAGTTTTGTGCATTAATGGTCATCAAGACTTTTGTCTTAAGTAAATAAACTTGCTAGTATATAGATCCCTAGGTAGATGAGTCAAGGAAACCAAAAAGGAAAACTCTTTTCAAGGAATGAAATATGGTATTTTGGGATGACATAGAAAACCTAGCTTAAAAACCCTTTTATCAACTTCAAAACATGTATTTTACAAGAAAAATGAAGCCTATAGGTGATAGATGATGTTTGATGATAGTTTTCATGAGTTCAAATGAGTTATTACCAAGGAAAATATTTAAAACAAGAGATGAAGTTAAATAGAAATTTTGAGTTGAAAGTTCTTGTAAGGAAAATTCGTAATACCCAATAGGTGGTTAGAAAACACTAATTTTCCAACCTCAAAAATGGTATTTTCTTAAATAAATAAAGTCCTTAGGGCATAGATAAAGTAAATACCTAAAGTTCTAAGTATAAAATACATTTTTCTTATGAGAATCAACTTAAGAATGAGTTTTGCAAAATTCGGATTTTTGGATCAACCCTATTATAAGACTCACTTATAAGTTTACAAATGAAGATTTAATTAGAGAAATAAAGGCCTTAGGATATAGTTAATGTAAGGGTCAATTTTTTCTTTAAAGTAAATAGAATTTCCTAAGGAAAATCCTTAGAACAAGTAAGAGTGACCAAGTCTATCAAATCTACTAGTTAACAAATGGCATGAAATGGTTTCCTAAGATGAAGGTTATTTAAATTCATTTAATCTAAAAATTTATAAGAAATTAGGTACATAAGAATTCATATCATGACATTCATGATAGGGAAATTCATTACCATGGCATTTATTTTAATTCTACACTTCGAAACCTCAAGAACATTCATGAAAATCACATTTTTGGAATCAACATACCTATTGATCAGAACTGATCCTTCATTTTTGAGACTTAAATGTTGTCAAAAATTTATTTAAACATCAGATTTAGAAAGCTCTTTCGAAGTAGATAGAAATCGATATAAAATCTGCGAAATTCCAAGTTAAAACGACCAAGTTGTGGCCATTTTAAATCGGGACTTCGGAAATGACGCGAATTTCGATTTCACTAGGTAGTCTTAGAGTTTTGGTATACTTAGATGGTAGAATACTTATTAGGGTATTTCTTTTGTTTTTAGGCAAACCCGGGATGTCAAGTCTTTACCACCGGATTACTACTACTAAGAAACTAGCGACCCAATGGCGGAGTGAGTTTTCTCTTCCCAATTCGTTTATTGTATGAGATTGATAAATTAGTGCACTAGAGTTTAGGTCAAGAGAAATGAATATGTATGATGGGGAATAATGGGAAATTGTATGTTGATGATGATATGAGAACAAAAAAAAATAAGAATATCGAAACCGGGTGATAAATTCTGGTTGTGTAGTTGGTTAGGATGTATTGTTTGAGAAATTGTTTGATCGCATGAATAAAATGACTTAATCAACTATTCGGACTAATTCCAAATTCAGACATATGCATATCATAATGAGAAGGAGCATTAGCATTGGTTGGTTAATCGTGATCCATAAACGAAATTAATTGTTGGTTAATCGTGATCCAGAAACGAAATAATTGTTGGTTATCCGTGAACTATAAACGGCATAAAGTTAGTACCGCAGTATTCGTTAATCTACTAACCCGGGATAGAGGGCGCAAGTCCATCCACATATGCTATCCGGCTAGTCATATGTATGTTGTTCTCATGTGTTTGGTGCATTCACTTGCTTGAATTGTTGTAACATGAATGTTGTTGTGGGAGATTTCACTCACTATGCTAGTTAGCTTACGTCCCTACAGTTTCTTCCTTTTGCAGCTACCGAATATATGGCTTAGACAGCGTCACCCGACCGCACAGGTACAAGAGCTAGGAGTTTCCCCTAGAAGTTGGAATGACTGTTTAGACTTCCATAAGAAACTTTTAAAACTTTGGATGACTGTATAAGGCCACTAAATATTCTTTTGCGGGGGAATACCCCTTAGTAAATTAACATTATTTTTGAATCATGAGTTATATCCTACTGCTAATGTATGCCAAGTTAAGCTTTTATCTCCATTCAGACTTGTATTCTATTGTCATAAAGATACGCCTTACATCTATACAAGGCCCTCGAAGGACTATGGTGGTAATTCGAGAGTCTTACATGGCATGCGGCAGACTGTTACGTTTAGGGTACCCTATGGGGCGTGACAGAAATGATGTTGATCAGTTCAAGATTTTAGCCAATTAGTCTTGAACACATCCAATGAGGTAGGGAAGAAGATACAGATGAAGAAAAGAATTGGGAATAGATGATAATGGTTATCATAGATATAGAAGTCGCTTATAGGCACTTGAGGTGAATGATTTGAAGAAAGAAAAGATAAAGGAAGCACAATTGTCAACTTATTTAATATATTTGAGTAGTATTAAGACGTACAAGAATTTGAAACAACATTATTGATGGAAGACATTAATAGATCAGGGTGTTACAGCTATCATATCAAAGTGTTCAATGTATCAATAAATCAAGGTTGGTTAAGGCAAAGAGCTTCATTCTGTTAAGAGTTGGGTATTTGTTTGAGAAGTTAATACAAATGTATGTTCAAGAAATAGTTAAACTTCACAGTGTACTAGTATTTGTCGCATCAGACAAGGGCCAAAAGATTTAAAAGCCATTTCTGGTGAAGCTTATTTGAAACATTAAGAAACAAGATGATCCCCATGGTTAAAGTCCAGTAGAGCAACCAATCTAAACGAGAAGTAGTTTGAGAAGTGGAAAGCGTTATGAGACAAAAGTATCTCGAACTTTTTGATTGAGAAGGTAAGCTAAGTTTCGGGGACGAAACTTCTTGAAGAAAGGAAGGATGTAATAGCCATGAATTTCCAATATCATGTTGTATATGTGTGTTAATAGTTTTGCATATTAGAATAAATTAATAGCAAGTGTGGCATATAGATTAAGTAGCATAACTTAATGCATGTGTTTTAAGAGTGTAAAATATATGTGTTTGCATTAGTATAATAAGTGCTTATTATTAATATATAGGTATATATGTATTTGTGTTATTAAGAATTATGTTTAGTTAATGTGGTTGATGAAGTGAGCTAAATTTAATTTAATGCATGTTACATGTATGTGTGAGTGTGATGGTAGATTTTTAAACCCAAAAACAAGCCCAAAGCCTTGTTTCAATTCAAACCAATGAAGCCCACATAAAGCCCAACTTAAGGCTAATTAAAAGTCATGCTAATGTGCTGCCTTCAAAGTCAAAGAAAGGATAAGAACAAGCCAATTTTCGTCCAAAATCTTGCAATTTTCGTCCAAAATCAGACCCTCTTCAAGATAGTCCTCTAAACATACTCAAACTCAACCTTTTTCTCTTCTAAAACCACTCCAACATCAAAGCCAAGTCCCCTACCCAAATTCCTACAAGTTTCACCACTGAGAACTCATACTAAAGACTTCTAACCAAGCTCAAATTCTTGAGGTAAGTGTATGCTATATTTAGTGCAAGTTTGTTAATTTAGAGATTAAGTCAAATATGAATATTGTGTTGTTATGAGCTTTAATAGTTTGCAATTGTTAATTAATTGTTGAGAAGTGTTTGGGCTGCCATATGAAGTTGTAATATGTGTATGTTAAGTAGTTAAAGTGTGTTGGTGAAAATGACATGGAATATGAATAGTGTAGTAAGGGTTAGTAAAGTTGTGCATGTGTTGAATGTTGTATTGAATGAAGAGTTGAATTCAAAGTGATATTTATGTTGTTTGATGAGTTAAAAGTGAATGGATAGTATTAAGTTCATACATCAAGTAGTAGAAAGCTTACTATGTGTTTTGAAGAGAGTTTGAATGTGTAAAAGTTGATATATTGTATAAAGGAAAGATGGAAAACGCGTGGATTGCGATAAAAAAAAATTTACCCAGATCAGCACTACCTGGTGCACAAGCGTGCACGAGCTTGTGCTAATCAAATAAGCTCTTAGGCTACTTTTTCTACTCTATCCCACTTCGTATACGGGCATGTATGTGGCTGTGCAGGTGATAAGTCATTTTTACTCTGTATTTTTCATAGGATCTGGAACTTAATTTGCTAAAAATTTATGATAAAATCCTGCAAAAATCATGTTTTTGATAATTAATGTTGTTTTAAAGCTCTTAGAATTAATTAAGGAGTAAACAAATGTTGTAATGCAAGTTTGGAGCAAAAACAACAAAAATGGAGAAGTCGAGCCCTGAAAAGACATAGCCGAGGCCAAAACAAAGAAAGAAGACAACAAAAATTGGTCTATCGAGCCTCAAATGCGAGTCCTCGACTTCAGTCGAAGCGATCAAGCATCATTTTGAAGAAAATACATTGTCGAGTCTTAGAGTCGGGCCTCGACAATTGTGTTGCCAAACCAATACCTCAATAAGATTTTCTCGAGCCTCAACAATTTGACTATCGACTCTCTCAATTTTACCCTTGATAGAGCAATGGATAAAAACACACAGTTTATTTAAGAATTTCCTAAAGTCGAGTATGATGTTATTGAATACAAGCCTTGACCAACAGAGCACGTGACCCTTGATGAGTGTTTTGACAGATAATTTGCGCGCGTGAAAAGTTACCAAATTCTGTTAGAAATGATCTGTCAAATATGCCACATGTCAAATAAAGATGGCCATGCTTTCTGTACCTAGTAGTTTATAAATAAACGTGCAAGCGTACATTGTAAATTATCTATCGACAATGTAAATCAGTATTAACATAAGATAGATTTCTAAAGGATTTTTGAGTAAAAGAATTCTCATTTCTTTTTACTTGAAAATTTCCTCTATTTTCTAGGTAAAATCAATTTAACCCATTGTTTGTAATTTTCTATGATTTTATGAGCAATTAATTGATTCATCTTTTGAGCTTGTTTATTTCTTCTAATTTGTGCTTATTTTGATAGATCCATAGAGAAATAAACTCCTATAGCTTAAGGATTACGAATCCAATTCTTGATTTAGTTTGATTTCAAATGCGCTTTCAAGTAAATTTGATTGGGTGCTTGTAATTAGTAACTTGAATTTAACTTGTGGTTTTTAAAGGAATGGTGCATTGTTTTAGATCCATGATTGATTTCAATTGAATAGATCGAGAGATCATTCGATTGGATAGATTTGTGGTTGCTAATGGAGTCGATCCTAATTACCTCTTACTGAGGAATGGGTAAAGACTTCCTGTCACTTGTTTCAAAAATTTATTGAGCTGTCTTTTTAAAACAATGGATTCCTATTCCTTATGTAGATCTAGTTAAAACTTCAGATTACTGGTTTTAGCTAAATCTAGAACTACTTTCTTTGAGAGAAGCTTTAGTTTAAATTAGAGAATCCAGTGCTATAAACACACCATTTCAACAACTTTTGAGAAGTTTTTATCCTTAGAAATCATTGTGATAAGGAATTGGTGAAGTAACCCTGAGTTACTATTTCATAGAAGTTACAGGCTCATTTCTAATTTGTTAATATTTCTAACTTAGTACACTTTGTTTTTCTTTTATGTCCTTCTAAAATATTTCTTTAGCTAGACAATTAATGGGATTGAGAGTATACTAGATGCCAATCATTCCCTTAGATCGGCCTAAATCATTTACTATGCTACATTTGATGAGTGCGCTTGCCCTGTGAGATTGTAGTTGTTGATTCAGAAAATATTTATAAATTTGAAAAACTCGATCATGATCAGTGGAATTTGAACCTTGAACTTCACAAATTGAATTTGAAGAACAAAAAAAAAAAAAAAAAACTAAATCAAGTTTTCTGGCACTGTTGCCGAGAAATGGTGTTGGATTCAATTTTTGAAGTCCAACAGGGCAATAGTAGAAATTAACTTTTATTTATTGTTCTAGCTGCTTTAAATTTGTAAATATCATTTTTCTATATTTGTTGTAATCTGTACATATCTTCTGATGAACTAACTTTTCTTTTTGTTCTTGTATATACTTGTTCGATTTTCTTTTATGTACCTTTTCTATATATTTCGTGCTGTACATATTTCTGGTTTGTTACGGTTTTCAAAATTCTTTAATTCTTTTAATTCTTTGTGCATACTTGTTAAATCCTTTACATACTTGCTTGTTTATTTTCTATTTGTTTCTTCTTCCTTTCCCTTCTTATTTCTTTATTCTTTTATTTGTTCATTCTTTGTACATATATTTATATTTTCTTCTAATTTATTTTCAAAGTAAATGTAGACATATGACTAGGAGTCAATCTAAATTCTTGTTTCCATTTGATCCAGAACCATAGTGTATAGGTCGAAAGAGCAAACCACCAAAAATGATTTACCATAGTGAAGTTCAAGAGGGTACTGAACAAAGAGAAAATCAACCCAGAACCATGATTGACTTTTGCTGACCCAACTTAGAGGGGCCAATACTAGCATAAATAGACCCTGAGTTGCTGCTAACAACATTGAGATTAAGCCCAATATAATCCAGATGGTTCAGCAAATGGTCTAGTTTGATGGCGTACAAGATGAGGGTCCCAATACCCATCTACAACAATTCCTAGAGATTTGTGACACATTCAAAATAAAATAGTATGTCTGAGGATGCAATTAAACTGAGATTATTTCCATTTTCCCTTAGAGGAAATGCAAAGAAATGGTTGAATAGATTACCAAGGAATTCCATCTCCACTTGGCAACAAATGGCTTAAAATTTTATAAGGAAATATTTCCCACCTTCTAGAATAGCCAAGTTGAGAGCTAACATTGTTTCATTCCACCAGATGGATTCTAAAACATTATATGAAGCTTTTGAGAGATGGAAGGAGTTGCTGGCAAGGTGCCCACACCATAGACTGCCTAAATGGACCCAGGTGCGAACTTTTTACAATGGATTGAACTATGGAACTAGGCAATTGATTGATGTAGCTGTTGGAGGAAGTCTGAATCACAAATCCCCTTATGAATGTGTCAACTTGTTTGAAGATATGGCTAACAACCATTACCAATGGTCTTCTATAAGAGCTAAGAAGGAGAAATCGGGGGGAGTCTTTGAACTTGATGTTGTTTCTAACTTGACTGCTAAGATTGAGGCTCTAAGTAGAAAAGTAGAACATTTGTCCGTAGGGAGAACCCTATTGGATATGGTTGCTGAATTTCCAGACCAAACCATTGAAGGAATGACTTCTGAGAATTATGAGTTTGTGAACAATTTTTCTGACAAAAAATCTAACTCTTACGGTAACACTTACAATCTTGGTTAGAGGAACCATCCAAATTTCTAGTGGAGTAACAACAATTTTCAAAATCAATTGAACCTACCCAATTTTCAAAAATCACCAGTACAAGGGTCAGGAGCTTATCAAGGAAACATCAAATCTCTTGAAGATTTAGTTTCCCAGTTCATTAAGGTTTCTAAGAATAGGTAGTATGGGATAGATGCCACCTTGAGAAATCATACTGCTGCTATTCATAGCTTAAAGAACCAGCTTGGCCAAATTTCAAAAATTCTTTCAAAGAGACCTTCAGGATCATTACCTTCGAATACTGAACCCAATCCACGAGATCAAAGCAAGAATGATTGATTTCTAGGATGATTATCCTGCATCTTCTCTGTTTGTTTGTTGTTGATAGAACAATTTAGTTGTTTTAAGGATTGAAAGGACGAAAGTGGTCCTAAGACAAAATTTGTGTAAATTTTTGTGATGAATGCAATGGATTAATGTCGTTATATCATGTGCTTGAATGGAATGGTTGATGAATGTGGTTATCTATTACTTTGTGAAAATATTGGGTAGGAACAAGTTTCAGCCTCTACAATTTTGAGGTGCATAAAAGTCGAGCCTCATTGTTGAGCCCTTGCATATTACCTTCGACAATGTTAAATTCTTTTTGTAAATAAAATAGTCGAATTTTTATCCTTGCATTCTCTAATAAGCCATGATAGTTGGCTTCAAGCGTAGTTTTAAATTTATAAAGACCCGTTCTTAATTTACTATAAAGGCAATAGGTAGTGTACCTATCGAAAATGTAATATAGTGTAAAAATCGGGATCGTCCACAGGGAAGAAGCAATTACTAGTAATTACGATTATTTTACTATCTAATTGATAAATATTGATGAATTTCTAATTAATTTACTAGAGAAAACAAATACACTAGCACTGATCAACAAGTAAGATTATATTAAAGCAAATGATCTAGGTTTTGTCTTTATCCAATTTATCATGTGAATCCTTAGAAATTACAAATTTGATTTAGTTCTTAAGCTGTTGAGTTTCTCAAACAAAATGATAATTCTTTCGAATCTATCAATTCTTTCTAAACCTAAGTTAATCAATTAGGATTTCGCCTCAATCAATAGCAACTTAAGCCTGCATTAAGAACATGTACTCATTGGAATTTCAATAGTCACAGAAAATTCTTGCTATTCTATGTCTAGAATTACAAACGAATCTCATCAATTGCATAGATTAATTCATGAAAGCAATCTTTCAATTAGCTTAAATAAAAATTAGACATAAATTTGCATTCCGGATATACAAATTTAAGAAACAGTTAAGAAACATGCAATTGAACAAAAGAACATGAATCTTTTATTAAACCCAAACCCTCATCACAAGATAAAATTAGAGTTCAACAAAACCTAAATCTGAAAATTTGCTCTTCCATAGTAATTAACGAGAATACATGACATTCTAAAAATAAACTAGAATTCATGATATCACTCGAGAAAATGAAGCTCAAAATTATGGATCTTCAATCTAAGATAATCCTGACTTGTTGAAACTCTGAAAAACTTGTGTATGAATTCTATATGTGCTCTCTCTTTCTTCCTTACTACTGTTGATTCTTTCTCCATCATCAATTTATAATGGATTTCACATAAATGGAATTGAATGCTTATTATGGAAGAATTTGGAAGTTACAGGAGTTATGGGTCTTTTGGCTTCCCAAAGTAACACCCCTCTTTAATGCCTAATGAACGTTATTTTAATAAATGGGGGTTACTATTCATTAAACAAGTCGTTTCTCAAAAAGTAACTTACTGTTAAATTGACGTGCTTGGGGACAAGTCATGTCACTTGAGCATGTCTGGCTGTTTTCTTCACAATGGACGTTGACACGACTAGGGACATGGCTTGTCCCTCAATCGTGTAACTTCCTGTGGCTTTCCTTTCTTCATTGACACGACTTAGGACATGGCTTGTCCCAAAGTCGTGTAACTTCTTGTTTTCAATTCTTCAAAACGACATGCGTAGTGACAAGCCATGTCATGGTCGTGTCTTTGCAAGATAAAATTTCCAGTTTGACATGCTTTGTGACAAGTCATGTCACTGAGCTTGTCCTTCCAAAACTTGAGATTTAGGACTCGATTCTTCTTTTCCTTGACATGGTTGATAGACATGGCTTGTCTTTGTTGTGTTAACCACTTTTTGGTCCGAACATTGCATTTTTTACCCGTTTTGCTTTCTTTTTATAAAATAACTCCTCTAAAGGCCTGAAAACATAAATTACTATTTTTAAGTGCCAAATTCATAATATTTATCAATAAAATGATCAATAAAAATCCATTTTGGCATTCATAAAATAGGAATAATTTTGGTTTATCAAATTCCCCCACACTTAAGTATTTGCTTGTCCTTAAGCAAACAATTAAGGACAATGAAAATCTATCATCAAATATACTCAAAACTTTCCATAAGTTAAATCATAGCATTCCATTTTGGATTATAGCGACTTGCTTTTGTACCTACTGCTCAAATCTATCATTTAAAAGTAATTAGCATACCTTAATCAAAATCCTAAGGCTAATCCAGGTAAGTCAAACTTTAACAATAGTGAAATAGACCCGGTTACATTTCACCACCATTAGCAGGTATATAAGCCTTCAACCATTTCTCTAAACTCAGCAACCTAGAATGAAAGTATTTGGTATCCATCATTCCCCTAGATTTTTTTCTTTTTGAAATTACTATTATAATGAGCAAGAATTCTTTTAATAGCCTTCAGAGGAATTTCCTCTAGATGGGGTGTAGCCCGTATCTTTTCAGCTATAATTGCCTATTCAAGTTCTTGTTATAGTGAGATCCTTGAGTTGGCATATCCCGGGCTCATCACCCAATGACCAGGTTTTAAAGGGACCCCAATGAACTCTCACTCACCATAACTTTTAGATTTAATACTCTTAAGTCACTTACCTGAGTTAGAGGAGTAAAGGCTATGATTTATTATTTTTTTTATCAATTGTCTATAGGAAGCTTTTATAGTCAATAGCGGGGTCAAACTTCGCTCTTCTGAGGAACCAAAGCCCGCCCATATCAACTAAGCTTTTAATTAATGATTTTCAAAAAGAATCACTAATGATTGATTTCATACATCTCCTTCCATAATAAGTTAAAGGAGCTCTAAAAATTTTTGAATGAAGAATATATAAGCTAACAGGCTTAGAAATAACCTTTTAAATTTCAACTAAGGACTTCACTCAATTTCTAGACTCTAAATTCCATTACTAAATAGCAAGTCAGTTTACCTCACCTATATTTCATCTTACAATTTCAACTAAGTATACTAATCACAAAATAGATGAGTAAGATACTATAAGTCACTTTTAATTTAATATTAATGCTAATAAACAAAGGAGTATATTTTCAAGATTTATCATTAAAGCACATTTGCTAAGTGTAAATGGGGAACTTTGATAAAATTCAAAATCAAGCTCAAAATCATGAAAAACAGAAAAACAAATTATTCCTTTCAAAAATATCCCTCCCCCACACTTAATTGGGACATTGTCACCAATGTCAAAATATATGCAATAAGTGAGGAAAGGAAAAAGAACATAAACTTCCCTATTTAAGAATCAACATCCAGATGCAAGATAGTCATATTCTTCAGCAAAATAGAGCAGCTGTGAGAGCAAGTCATAACAAAGTGCATCTGAGCTGCAAGACAAAAGACAAAACAAAATAAAACAAAACAAATCAAAGCAAAAGTTAGCTCTCATGATCCTACCAGTGAGCCCTAAAGAGTCTAACCCAAAACTAGGTGCTCAAAAATACAGTCATCTAAAACATAATCATCAAAATATCATCATCAGAAATAATCAAAGCATCAACAAATCAAGGAATCAATCTCCTTGATAGTCACGATCATCTTCATCCTCATCCTCAATCTTTCATTGTTTCTTCTTCTTTGGTGGTGTGGGTGTTGGTGTGTCCTCTTCTTCCTCTTCTGATCCATCATTTTCCTCTTCTTCCTCCTCTTCTTCATCAATTTCTTCATCCTCAGATACTTCTTTAGTAATTTGTTCCCTGGAGGCTTGAATCTGTGCATCAACTTCTTCATCATCACTATCCTCCAGGAGTGTGTGAAGTGAATCAACCTGAACATCATCCGTGATGATGGAAAGCTCTCAGATGGGCCAGCTTAAGGTGGAGAAAATTCCACATCATTGTGAGATGCAATTCCTTTCAAACAAGAATAAATGGCATCCTGGTGTCGTATCCAACGTTTTGTAATACGAATGAGAGCTTTGAATAATGACTTCGTCTTTTGTAGTATGTGACGATTCTTTTCAACCTTCTTAGTCAACACTTCATAGGTAGATTTACTTGGAAGAGAAGACCTTGAAGTGGAAGGTCCCTACTTTTTGAACCATTTTTGCAGAGTAGAAGTTTCAATGATGTACGAACAAGCCACTACATCCTTTGGCTCTTCAGCAGGGAAGATTTCGAGACCCTTCAACAAGCAAGTGATATAAGCTCCACAAAAAATAGTTCCCTTAGCCTTGTTGGTTGTAACGCCCAAAAATAAGGCATTACAACCCACCACGTATCCCCTCTTATATAGGATACACAAAGGCTCTATTATCCACAAATTGATACAATAATCACCTATAAACACTCATAGGGTAACTCATAGGATACCAAACCTATTAAAAATAAAAACTCATACTTCATAAAACATAAAACATAAAATCCTGGTTCAAGCATAAAATCCAAGTTGACATCATAGTCAACAAATTCTACATAAACTAAAAACTGTTTACATTAAAATATCTTCATTTAAAATCAACAATGAATCCAATTATAATCCCAATTGATCAAAACATGTCCTTTCTTAGAAACTTGGTATATGAAGCCTAACTTTCGGCTAGGTAGTCGGGTCCACTATCGCCATCTTCGCTATTAAAGAATAATTCATAACCGGATAGATCATACACTATATCTTCTTCACCTGTACCTGAAATTTAAAAGAATGAGTGGCGACGCCCAGTACGATAACTCCAATCTAAAAACAAATGCAAATGCACACGCAACAGATATATATATATAATATCAAATGTACTTAGTTAATGCAAGCATTCAATTTGTTATCTTTTTATAATCAGCAAATCAACACAGTTCAGAACTATGTATACTCTAATCCTGAACTCGGAGTTACTCAGACCCATTGAAAACCATACAACTCTTTAAAAAAAATAATCATATACATATATAGAAGAGTGGGTACTCCCCAAACACCTCGAATCCAAAACACCTAATTCTACCAAAATCATATCAAGGCACGAGTCCACTAGGGACAACCTCACACCAAGATCATCAGGGTGCCTCACCAGTATCACTATCTGCCAGGTCTTTACTGGTCAAAGCCAAGCACAACCAAAACATACAATTATTAAACTAAATAAAGATTAAGTTTATTAAGAAATTCTATTCCATAAGTATTCAATCAACACTAAGCTTACAGAAAAAAAAAAAAAAACACAAGCAAGGATTTCGTACCTTTCTAAATTTCAGGAATATAAATCAAATCCTCAGAATTTGATACCAACAACAACAAAGATAACCCAACTCCACAAACTCCTATATCCACACTAACAATAATTCCACAAACTCCAATGTCCTATTACAACATATATACATACATCAACATATATGATCACATTATTAAAATACCCTAACAAACATGAGCTCCAAAAACCCTAACCTGAAAAGAAATCTCCGTTATCTGTTGTCACGCCCCATAGGGTACTCTAAAACGTAACAGTCCGCCACATGCCATAATTCCCGAATTACCACCTTAGTCTTTCGAGAGTCTCATATGGATGTAAGGCGTACCTTTACAACAACAGAGTACAAGTCCGAATGGAGATAAAAGCTTAATTTGGCATGCATAGGCAGTAGGATAAAATTCATGAAACATAAATAAATATTACAAATTCTAAGGGGCATTCCCCCGCAAAAGAATATTTAACGGTCCATTACAGTCATCCAAGTCTTAGAAGTTTTCTATGGAAGTCTAATATAGAAATTACAACTTCTAGGGAAAACTCCTAGCTTCGGTACCTGTTCAGCCGAGTCACGTCATCTAAGCAACAAGTGGGTAAGCTGCAAAAGGAATGGACTGTAGGGACGTAAGCTAACTAGCTTAGTGAGTGTAATCTCCCACAATAACATTTATGTCACAGCAATTCAATCAAGTTATTAATCAAGCAAGTGTATGCATCAAACACATGAGTTCAACATACATATGACCAACCGGAAATCATATGTGGATGGAATTGCGCCCTCCATCCCGGGTTAGCAGATTAACGACTACTACGGTACTAACAATATCCCGTTTATGGTTCACGGCTAACCTACGATTATTCGATGTCGTTTATGGTTCACGACTAACCTACAAATGCTAATGCTCCATCCCCTTGTGATATGCACATGTCAATTTAGCATTAGTCCAAGTAGTTGATTAAGCCAATTTACTTAGGCGATCAATCAATTTATCAACAATCCATCATAGCTAACTATACAATCAAAGTTTATCACCCGGTTTCGATATTTTTAATTTGTGTTCTCACATCATCATCAATCATATAATTTCCCATTAATCCCCATCATTCACATTCCATTCAATTGACCTACATTCTAGTGCACTACTTTACAAGCACATACAATAAATGAATCGGGAAGAAAAACTCACTCCGCCATTGGTACTCCGTTCTTCTAGTAATAATAGTCCGAAGGCAAATCGTCACCATCCACGGGTTCACCTATTCATATAAGAAATACCCTAATAAGTATTCTACCAACTTAGGACACTAAAACTCTAAGAAAACTTAGTGAAACCGAAATCGCGTCATTTTCGAAGTTCCATTTTAAAATGGCCATAACTTGGTCGTTTTAAGTCGGAATTTCACAAATTTTATACCGATTTCTATCTACTTCGGAAGAGCTTTCTAAATATGAAGTTTAAATCAAGTTTTGAAAATATCTAAGCCTCGGAATTGAGGGATCAGATCTGTACAGCGGGTTTATCAATTCCAAAAATGCGGTTTTCATGAATGCATTTGAGATTCCTAAGTATAAAATGATACTAAATGCAATGGTAATGATTTTCCCTATCATGAATGTCATGATGTGAACTTTAATGAGTCTGTGTTCTCATAACTTTTTAGGTTTAAAGAATTTTAAAATAAACTTTTCTTAGAAACCATTTTATACCAATGTTTAGTAAGGGAATTTCCTATACTTGACCACACCTACATATTACAAGGATTTTCTTTAGAAAACTCTACCTTGTTTAAAGAAATCTTGACCTTTATATTAGTTATATCCTAAGGCCTTTATTTCTTTAATAAAATCCTCATTTATAAACTTTTAAGTGGGTCTTTTACTATGGGGTTTCCAAAAATCCGAATTTACACAAGTCCATTTTCAAGTTGATTCCTTTAGGAAAAATATATTTTGTACTTAGAACTTTAAGTATTTATTATACCTATATCCTAAGGACTTCATTTATTTAAGAAAATATCATTTTTGAAGTTGGAAAAATAGTGTTTTCTAACCCTACATACATTATTACGAATTTTGTCTACATGACTTCTAGCTCAAAACTTCTATGGACTTCATTTCTTGTTTCCAACATTTTCTTTAGTAAAAACTCATTTAAACCCATGAAAAATATTACTAAACATTATCTATTACCCATAGCTTCATTTCTCTTATAAAATATATGTTTAGAAGTTGATAAAAGTGTTTTGACCTAGGTTTTCAAAATCATCCGAATTTCATAAGTCTATTTCTTGCAAAGTACTTTTCTTTTTGACTTCATGGACTCATCTATCAATAGATCTATATACTAGGAAAGTCATTTATTAAAGACAAAAGCATTAAAGACTCTTAATGCACATAAAAACAAAATAATAATGAAACTTTAAATGCCTACATGATCATGAGTGATAATGTAAGCCCTGGAAAATTCCAGTAAATAATTTCAAATGAACTTCGAAAATAAACCCTAAAAATCACTCCAAATTAAAACCGAACTTTGAACGAGTCCTAATATAAACGAAAGTAAGAATTCATTAGTCTTGAGAAAATCTAAAAATAAAATAAGGACTACAAAAGTCCTTAAGTCCAAAAACCATTACGTAAGATAAACTGCTTACCTAATCTATAATTCATAAAATCGGGATAAAAATAAAACACAGTGATAATTTGCTAAAAAGCAAGTTAATCCATAACATGACAATTTAAAGGATCAGGAAATCACCAAAGGCCAATTCCATAACTAGGCTTTGGCACGATTAAGAAAACTTTATCTGCCAATAATAAAATATAGACTTTGGAAATTCCCCAAACGACCAGACTAATAATCCTAAGAGACGGAAATCACAATAAAGCCCTAACGATCAAATCAAACTCCAAGAATCATAGAACGAGTTAGAAATTGAAATCTCGTAATCTTAAGAAGGAAGAATTCAAGAAACAAAATAACAAATTAAATAATCCTTAAGTTAACAATTGTTCATAAAACCTTAAATCGAAGCAAAATAAATTCGAAAACAAAACACTATGAAGATCCTTTTTCAAAGCAAATTAAAAATCAAGATTTCCCAAAATCATTCCAAAAATCGATATTGACTCAAACTCAAGAAAATCATATCTGGTAACCATTACCGATATAACTCCGGATATAATAATTCAATTCAAGATTTCCGAAAGCAAGAGATATTAAATACTTATAAAAATAAAATTTAAAATAAATTTCTCAAACTAAATACGTTGTATAAACAGAAAATCTCAGTTTCCAATTGGCAAATCTAAACCGGAAAATCATCCGGAACCCTAACCGGAATACAATAGTGTAAGTCCGGCAATCTAGCGCCCTAACTCTAGAGGCCGAAAGATAGTTTAAATAAGTAGAATAGCTCGTAGTAATATAAGTTTGTTCACAAATATCAGATTGGTAAATTTTTGACCTATCTCGAACCCGTTCGGATACAGACTTTGAAAAGCGTGTCCGGGACTCGAGATATCAAAAATATACCATTAGTACCGTTAGACTCGTAATTCCACGAGATTTCTAAATATCAGATATAATTTTTCGGGTTATAAAAGTTACAGTTATAACCTTTTTACCGTATTTTCATTTCTACCGGTAATTGATTAGTCTTTTGCACTATTCATTTTATTTCATTACACAATTATTATTATTATTATTATTATTTTTTATTTATTATTATACCCGGTTTCCTAGTAATCAAGTAAACTTCGAAAACCGGAAAATGAAACCCTAAATCAGTTTAGCTCAAGCTTTGTGAAAAGACTTAGAAACCCAAATTCCGGCTTTTCCACGATTTCCAAATAAGAAACTTTTATAAGAAAATTAATTTTCGATATAGTTCTGATTATTTCAAACCAAGAAAATATCAGATTTTGAAAATTTCAATCCGGGTCATCCCGAGACCCATTATAGAAAACGTGCCCCGGAACTAGAATTTCAAAATTTCCTTATGAATACTCATTTGAATCGAAATAAAATAAGGATTTCAAAAATATATTTTTCATAATTTTCCGGCTTATGAAAATACAGTTATAGCCTTTTTATTCGTATTCATTACTACCGGAAATTAAATTGTCTTGTCAACTATTCCTCACTATTCAAAAAGTACCCCCTATACTACCTAGTCTACCTATTAGCCACTCTACAACTCTAACTTTTCCCATCACTCAAATCACTCACTTTTCTCTACACATTTTGTCCCTTAATTTTTGTACAAATCATAACAATTACACATCAAGTCAAATCAATCAAATAAAGCAAAATTTTCAAACTTTTCCCTTCCCTTACAAGCTCCTTGGTCGGCGTGAAAATGGCCCCCCCCTCCATGCTTCAATTTGAATTTTTCTTCTTCTTTTAACCTAATCTCATTCCATATAAATACTACATTTTCTCTCTCTTTCTTCATTCCTCACTTTTTCAAACTTTACAAAAGGTAAAGCTCTCTTTTTCTCTCCTCTCCACTCCCTCTTTTCCCCTCTATGCCGAGAGCCTCCATGGCCTCCCCCCCACACACACACAACTTATTTCTTTTCCTTTTTACTCCTATCTTACTCTAAGTAAAAGAACTTTCACTCCTTTCACACATAGATCTTGTTATGGCTAAGTGATTCTTGGATATTTCAACCAAAAGTCCCCATGATCTTTTAGTAGGGACAATGAAATATCAAAACAAGAATACCGAACCATTACAAAATAGATCTAACCTTTAAAGGAGCTTTCATGGCAAAAGCTTTATGTTTATCCATCAAAAATATTTTGAACTAAAGATCTTTTATAAAAATGTAGTTTTTATGTTTTCAAAACCTATTTAAGCACTTGATATAGTAGATCTATCATTTTACTACTCTTATTCATGTAGACATTTAAGATCTCATCTTCATTTTGAGTTTATGTGCATTCATAGTTTTTAATGATTTGTCCTTAGTAAATAACTTTCCTAATATATAGATCTATAGATAGATGAGTCCATGAAGTCAAAAAGAAAAGTACTTTTCAAGAAATGAACTTGTGAAAATTCGGATGACTTTGAAAACCTAGGTCAAAAACACTTTTATCAACTTCTAAACTTATATTTTACAAGAGAAATAAAGCCTATAGGTAATAGATAATGTTTAGTAATATTTTTCATGAGTCTAAATGAGTTTTTACTAAAGAAAATGTTGGAAACAAGAAATGAAGTCCATAGGAGTTTTGAGTTAAAAGTCATGTAGACAAAATTCGTAATAATGGATGTAGGGTTAGAAAACACTATTTTTCCAACTTCAAAAATGATATTTTCTTAAATAAATGAAGTCCTTAGGATATAGATATAATAAATACTTAAAGTATTAAGTACAAAATATATTTTTCCTAAGAGAATCAACTTGAAAATGGACTTTTGTAAATTCGGATTTTTGGAAACCCCATAGTAAAAGACCCACTTAAAAGTTTTAAATGTGATTTTATTAAAGAAATAAAGGCCTTAGGATATAACTAATATAAGGGTCAAAATTTCTTAAACAAAGTAGAGTTTTCTAAAGAAAATCCTTGTAATATGTAGATGTGGTCAAATGTAGTAAACTCATTTACTAAATATTGGAGGAAATGGTTTCTAAGGAAAGTTTGTTTTTAAAAATCATTAAATCTAAAAGTTATAAGAACATAGACTCTTAAGGTTCACATCATGACATTCATGATAGGGAAAATCATTTCCATTGCATTTAGTATCATTCATACTTAGGAATCTCAAATGCATTCATGAAAACCGCATTTTTGGAATTGACAAACCCGCTGTACAGATCTGATCCCTCAATTCCGAGGCTTAGATATTTTCAAAACTTGATTTAAGCTTCGTATTTAGAAAGCTCTTCCGAAGTAGATAGAAATCGATATAAAATTTGCGAGATTCCGAGTTAAAATGACCAAGTTATGGCCGTTTTAAGTTGGAATTCCCGCTTAGGACGCGAATTACGAATTTGATAAATTCGTATGAAGTCGTTGGATTAGTTTGAGTTGAAATACTGATTAGAGTATTTCTTCCTTTTTAGGTTATCCCGAGTTCGACGATTCCCTACCACCGGATTATTATTACTAGAAGACCGGTGATCCAATGGTCGAGTGAGTTTTTCTTCCCAATTCATTTATTGTATGTGCTTGTAAAGTAGTGCACTAGAATGTAGGTCAATTGAATGGAATATGAATAATGGGGATTATTGGGAAATTATATGATTGTTGATGATATGAGAAACAAATTAAGAATATCGAAACCGGGTGATAAACTTTGATTGTATAGTTAGCTATGATGGATTGTCTGATAAATTGATTGATCGCCTAAGTAAATTGGCTTAATCAACTACTTGAGTAAATGATAAATTGACATGTGCATATCACAAGGGGATGGAGCATGAGCATTTGTAGGTTAGTCGTGAACCATAAACGACATCGAATAATCGTAGGTTAGTCGTGAACCATAAACGACATCGAATAATCGTAGGTTAGTCGTGAACCATAAACGACATCGAATAATCGTAGGTTAGCCGTGAGCCATAAACGGGATATTGTCGTACCGCAGGATTCGTTAATCTGCTAACCCGGGATGGAGGGCGCAATTCCATCCACATATGATTTCCGGATGGTCATATGTATGTTGAACTCATGTGTTTGATGCATACACTTGCTTGATTAATAACTTGGTTGAATTGTTGTGACATAAATGTTTTTGTGGGAGATTACACTCACTAAGCTAGTGTAGCTTATACCCCAATAGTTGTTTAAATGAGCAGGTTATACCAAGAAATGCTAAGTGGGGACCGAGATGGTTGAAGTCGAGAATGACTTCGGGATTCCGGCAAGATATAAGAATGCTTGAAGTTTTTGGCTAAGCTTTACGATTTGCCTTGTAATAGTTTTATGTAGCGAAGTCTTGGGATGAATGTAATTGAAGTTTGATGAACTGTATTTTGAAGTATAGTGTTTGTATTTGGAGTATAGTGGATTGTATTTCCTTTACATTGTTACTCAATTGTATCAACATAAAATGTATCATTCCGATTTGTCTCCTTTATGTGTTAGACGCCTTGTACATAGTATGGAAGCCTTCGCGTGACTGAGGTGGTCATTCTTAGGCTTTAATATTGTGTACGGCGGACTGCCACGTTTAGGGTACCCTTCGGGGCGTGACAATAAGATAATAAAGAACATAAGAAATAATTAAGCTTAATAATAATTGTCAAGCATTGGAAGTCTTAGCTTTTTCAAGGCTAAGGCTTCTAGGGACTGAGAATAGATTAGTTTCAAAAGAAAAAAAAATTTGACTTGATGAGGACAAGTCTATGACTAGAAAGACTAATCATAAAATAACTTGAAAGTAAATAAATTGCAAGGTAAATAAATAAATTGATATAACAAATAAGCTTATATGCTCTAAAAGATATATATGACTACATATATATAGTTAGATGAAAACAACATAAAGGAAAATAGTTTCATGAATAAAAACAAAATATGAACATATTGTTGCTTTTTCTAACCGCCATGGGTTTAGAAAACACACAGTATGCTCATACTAAGTAAATGAACATATAGAAAGCTTTAAACTATTACCTATAGAAGAAGTAGAAACTAGAGAATACTTGAGAGAACTTTTGGAGAGATTTTGGGAGAGTAATTTTTAGTGTATGAAAGGTATGAAGGAAATGGAAGGAAGAGGTGGTATTTATAGGAAAAAGTAGAGAAAATTTTGTGTTAATTAAATAATTGAAAAATGAAACAAATTGAGGAGAGAGGGGGAAGTGGCCGGCGCAAATATGAGAGAAAGAGAGAGAGAATTTTATTTTTTTGTATTTTTGTTGATGAAAAATAAGATATAAGAGATGTGAAGTTGTATTGGAAATGAAAATTGTAAGAAATAGGTGTATGGTTGTAAGAGTAGGTTGTAAGAAAAAGTAGAGATAGATAAATAGTGTAAAATAGTAATAAATAGTATAATGTAAAGTAGACATGACAAACAAAGTACTTATAGTAAGAAAATACGCGTATAATTGCGATATCTAATATTTTTAGTTACCGAAAATTTATATAATTGACATTTTTGAAAATCTTGTACTTTACGAGTCTAACGGTATATTCGAAATATTTTTACTATTTCGAGCCATGGGACACGTTTTTTAAAAACTGTATCGATCGGGCTTAAAACGAATCGCGGTTTAACTAATCTGATATTTTTAAGCTTTCTCATAATATTACGAACTATTCTACATACTAGTCTCTCACTTACTCAATTAGGGTTATGAACACGGGATTGTCGGACTTGAACGGTTGCGTCTAACTAAGGTTTTGTTGACTTTAAGATTTCTGATTGACCTTCTAATTAAGGTTTAAGCTTAATCGATCGTAAAACTTTGGGGGTATACAACCTACCACCCTTAAAGAAAGTTTTATCCTCAAAACTTTGAAATTCATACCTGGTTCTTCGAACAAACTTGGATACTTCTAGAGTATATCGCTTTCAGCTTCCTAGGTTACCTCTTCATGTTAGTGATTTCTCCACAGAACTTTCACATACTTGATCTCCTTGTTTCGAAGCTTTTGCACCTTATAATCTAGGATCTGAATCGGGTGCTCTTCCTAGGTGAGGTTTTCTTTTAGTCATACTAGTTCTAACTCTATGATTCTGCTAGGATTCGGTACATGCTTTCGTATAACCGACACATGAAATACATTGTGGATTCCAGACAAATTAGGAGGTAAGGTCAAATGATAAGTAAGATCTCCTACTCTTTCAAGTACTTCAAAAGGTCCAATATATCGTGGGCTCAACTTTCCTTGTGACTGGACTCTATGAATACTCTTGATGGGGTTTATCTTCAAATATACATGGTCTCCAATCCCAAACTCGAGAATATGTCGTTTCATATCTGCCTAGCTTTTCTGTCGATCTTGTGCTTCCTTCATCTTGTATTGAATGTTTCGTACCTTGTCAGCCACGTCTTGTATCAAGTCAGGTCCAATACTTAACTTCTCTACATCATCCCAGAATAATGGCGACCTATACCGCCTTCCATACAATGCTTCATATGGTGGCATTTGAATTGTAGAGTGGTAGCTATTGTTGTAGGCAAATTCCACTAATGATTGGTGTGCGTCCCAATTACCCTTAAACTCTATTACACAAGCACACAACATATCCTCCAAAGTTTGTATTGTTCTTTTCGATTGACCATCTGTTTGTGGGTGGTAGGTAGTGCTAAAATGTAGCTTCGTTCCCAAACACCTTTGTAAGCTTGTCCAAAATTTAGACACAAACCTTGGGTCTCAATCGGAGACTATTCTTGCGGGCACTCAATGCAAGCATACTATCTCCCTCATGTATATCCTGGCTAACTTATCCATGGAATATGTCATGTTGATTGGAAGGAAATGAGCTATCTTCGTCAATCGGTCAACTAAAACCTAAATGGCATCATTTCCTGCTGATGTTCTTGGTAGTCCACATACAAAATCCATCGTAATTTGATCCCATTTCCATTCGGGTATCGGCAGAGGTTTCAAGAGTCCTCCTGGCCTTTGGTGTTCCACTTTTACTTGTTGGCATGTAGGACATTTCATCACGAAATTGACTATGTCTCTTTTCATACTGTTCCACCAGCAGTGGCTTTTCAGATCTTAATACATCTTAGTTCCTCCTGAGTGCAATGTATATCTCAAATGGTGTGCTTCACTCATGATTTCTTTCCTCATTTCATCATCACTTGGAGCACATAATCTAGCTTTCATTCTTACAACCTCATCTTCTTTTATTGAAAAATCCATATACTTTCCTTCTTGTACCTCTCCTTTAATCTTTTGAATTGCCTCATCATATCATTGGGCTTCCTTAATCCTTTCTATAAGGTTGGTTCCATGACTAGGCCGGCGATTTCTACTTCCACACTTTGCCATATGAATTCGATACTCATTTTCTCAAATTCCCTTACTAGCTCCTTCTTATCAGTGAGCAAGGTAGCTACTTCTTTGTGATTTTTCCTACTTAGGAAATCCGCGACAGCGTTTACTCTTCCCGGGCAATAGTTTATTCCAAGGTCATAATCCTTGATGAGTTCTAACCATCTCCGTTGCCGCATATTCAACTCCTTTTGCGTTAATAAATATTTGAGACTCTTTATGATCAGTGTAGATCTCATACCTTTGCCCATATAAGTAATGTCTCCATAACTTAAGTGCGAACACAACGACGACTAGCTCCAAGTCATGGGTGGGGTAATTTTGCTTATGAGGTCTGAGTTATCGTGAGGCATATGCAATCACCTTTCCATCCTACATCAACACACACCCGAGGCCATTTCTATAGGCATCACTATATACCATATAAGGTTTCTTGGAGTCTGGTAGCACTAAAATTAGGGTGGAGACAAGTCTTTTCTTGAGGTCATGAAAACCTTGTTCTCTCTTATTAGTCCAAATGAACTTTTCATCCTTTTGAGTCAACTGTGTTAGAGATTTGGCTATGGTGGAAAAGTTCTTCACAAACTTCCTATAATATCCAGCCAATCCTAGAAAACTTCTCACTTCTGCGACGGTCTTAGGTTGCCTCCATTCCATTACTACTTTGATTTTCTCAGGGTCCATCGATATACCTTCTCTAGATATGACATGTCCTAGAAAAGATATCATATCTAACCAAAAGTCACTTAGATAGCTTGGCATATAACTTATGCTCACGTAGGGTTTGTAATGCCATTCTCAAATGTTGTTCATGTTGTTCCCGTGTCTTGGAGTAAATCAGAATATCATCTATAAAGATTATCACACATTTATCCAACAAAGGTTTGTACACTTGGTTTATGAGATCCATAAAAGCTGTTGATGCATTGGTTAAACCGAAAGGCATTGTAAACCCTTAGTTTTTAGAGTAATCCTAAGCCTTAACCTTAAGTCGAGAAGTTAATCGAAAACCTTAAGTCAATAGATCTCAAGTTAAACCCTATCGTTTAGATTCAGAAATTCCGTGTTCGTAAACCGAGAAGTCAAAAATTAAGTAAAGTGTGTAGAATAGTCAGTAATAATATTTGATTTCTTAAAAATATCAGATTGGATTATTTTCGGCTTATTTTGAACCTGATTGGATACCGCTTTTGGAAAGCGTATCCTGGGGCTCGAAAAATTAAAAATATATCTTTAATATTTCTAGACTCGTATTTTCATAAGGATTTCAAAAATATTGGGTTCAAAATTTTTCGCCATCTAAAAATATCATTTATAGCTTATATAACCTTATTTTGATCGTACCGGTAACATATTTGTAGAAATACTAAAATAATTCAATTAATTATTTAATTTTATTTATGAAAATTCTGCCACTGATTTAAAAATATTTTTCTTAATTTTATTTTATATTTTTTCTTAATAAAAAGCACTTTTTTAACCTATACTTTAAGTACACTTCAATTGTCACTTATACATATTAATCACGTTTTCTTTCACTCATTCTACACTCCATTTCCCATGCATGGATAGCCGACCACACCCCTAAAACACAACCACTTTTCTTTTATTTTAATGATTTATTTAATGAATTAAAGTCTCTTTTAGTTAGCATATGAAGTAACATAAGTTACACTTTCAAAATTAAGTTACAAACCAACTACACTCCTCTCTCTTTCCATATTGAAATCAAGTCCAGCCCCTCATTTTTCTGCCATTTTTTTATTTTTTTCTTTCAATTATTTAACACACATTAATACACTCCTCTTTCTCTATTTAAAGCCTTTTATTTACACCCTTTCCTTCTTTACAACCCTGTATCATTTACTCTCTCTTTTTCCCCTCTTTACTTCTTTCTTAGCCTTGTTCTTGCAAGGAAACCAAGATGCCCCCATTTCAAATTCTTGCTTCCACATTCCATTCTTGAAGATTCTTTGAGTAAACTTCTTAAGCTTCCATAGATGCTATAGGTTGATTATATGGGGGTTTTATGCATCAAAGGACTCTCTATAATGCCTAAAGGCTAGAGATGATGATGTCAAAACTTCGAAACACTCCTTTTGTTTATAATCTATATTGATATTGCTATATTTGTTGTCGTTAAGACTTATTATCTTCATATTTGTATTATACTTTGTAGATCTAATTTTTATGAAGCTTTGGTTATGTTTATGTTTAGATCTATAGGTTTAGAGCTTACTACCATGTATTTCTTTTATATTTATGCTCATATTATGTGTAGATCTTAGATTTGAACTTGAATAAAAATAATGAAATTCGTATCTAGGCAAGACCTATATTTAAAAACCCTCTTCCAAGTCTCAAAATGAAAGTTTTAGTTAAAAAAATGAAGGTTTAGCGGATGTATATCATCAATAATTTTTTTTACAAGAATTAAAGGTGATTTTCAAAAGTTACTTTCAAAAATAAAAATCTTATTTTCGGATTTAGGCCAAGACATGGTTTAAAAACATGTTTTACAACTCAAAAATGAAGATTTTATTTAAGAAATGGAAGGCTCTTAAGATAGGATATGTAAAGGATGATTTTTCATAAGTCTTGATGGATTTTATCAAAAGATATGTTCAAAAATAATTTTTGAAAATTCGGATCTAAGCCAAGACCCATTTTTAAAACTATTATCCTCAAAATAAAGATTTAGACAAAAATATAAAGGGCTCTTGGTATAGATATTCTAAGGATTGGATTTTCATAATTTAGATGAGTTTTCCTAAAAAGTATTTCTAAAATAAAGAGTTTTGTAGAAGAAAAATCTAGGTCTTTTTTTTATTCTAAAACTCAAGGAAGAAATTCGGATTTAGGAAGAGATAAATTTTGAAAACCTTATTTTAGACTTCAAAACAAGAGTTTTATGTGGAAAATGGAATGCTTTGATAATGGGAGACATAAGAAAATTATTTTCATTAAGTCATGTTAGTTTTAGCAAAGGATTTTTCTCAAAACAAGAAAATGAGTTTCAACTCAAAATTTTGGTTTTTACAAAAATAGATTCTTGGAATTTTCATTTGGACAATATCATTAGGATCATATAAGTATTTAATCTTTTATCTTTGTCTAGAAGTTCCCTTTACAAGTGTAGAACAAATATAAGTTGATCTAAAAAGTTAAATGGGACAAAAGTAACAATTTTCAATAATAACTCAAAACTGGAATTTTTGTAACCTTGTTGTATAGTAGCTTTTCGACACTCAAATGACCTTGGATGTTTGATTTAACTTGGGAAATGGATAGATCTTTCAAAGTAGATAGAAATCAATATATAATATGTGCAATTTCCAGTTAAAATGAGTTAGATATGACCATTTTAAGTTAGGACTTCAACTGAGGCGGAAATTGACGAACTTAGTAAATAGAATTATTAAGTTTATTAGAACTTTATGAGAAATACTCATTGAGGATACTCCTTATACTTAGGTGATTTAGAGGACGGATTTCCACTCTCCGAAGACTACTACGACTAGTGGATTTCTCTCCATGGTCGAGTGAGTTCATTTATTAAATAGTTGTGCCCACGTATATGCTTGTAATGGTAGTGGCATTAGAATTAGGAAAAGATAAAATTATGATGAGTTGTGATCTAATCTTGGTTGAATGAATGATAAGTATATCGAGACGAGACTTATTGTAAAAATCATTGTATGAGCTAGTATAGACTTGGATTGTTTGAAATTCTCTATGATCGTATTTAATCTACAAAATTAACATGCCACAATTATATGAATAAATTGTACATGCATATCACGTAGTGAGTCACATTGTATTGGCTAATATAACTTTGGTGGGACAAAAGTATATTAGCAGATGGCGAGGGGGTCTGTGTTAACATTAAGGATGCGAGATTGCTTAAGTTAACAGAAGTGGGGTAGGCACTTAAAACTACCACAATGAAACAACAGAGGTTGTATAACTAAGAGAAAGAGATCAGGATTATGGTTGCATGACTTATGGACAATCCCACTTAAGATTGGAATTATGGTTGCATAACTTATGGGCTATCCCAATCCCGAATGGAGGGCGTAAATCCATTCACATATGGCTCCCGAAAAGTCATATGCTTGTATGCTTACGTGCTTGTGTATTTCATATGGTTGTTAATAACTTGTCTGTTATATACTATTGTTGAGTATTAAATATTTGGAAATGAATTTCACTAAGCCTGTAGCTTATACCCCTATAGTTTTTGCTGCAGTGTTCTCATTTTTGGGTTGTTCCGAGAGAACACTTTTCACAAGTTTATCTTTTGGATTAAGGAGCTTTTGAAGAAGTCGAGACATAGCTATAGGCGTAGAATTCTAGGAAAATCTCTTTAACATAATCTTTAATGTTTGTAAGATGGATTTAGACGGGATAGACTCCTGTTATTTTGGCAGGAGTATTCCCCATTGACTTTTGTAAAGATTTAACTTATCTTGTTGTGATTTCTATTCTTAATATTATTGTATGCCTTCTTAAGACTATTTTATTCAAAGTGTGATCCTAAAAATTGTGCAAGTATACCTTACACTCGATATGTAAACTTAGGGGATGACTAAGGTTGTCATACTTAAGTTTAAATATCGAGTGTGGTGGAATGTCGCATTTTGGGTACCCTTTGGGGCATGACAGGCATTACCAGGAGCTCGTAATGTCCATAGCGGGTTCGAAAAGCCATCTTGGGTACATCCTCTGGCTTGATACTTAACTAGTGATATCCTGATCGTAGATTAATTCGCGAGAAGACACTAGCTCCTTGAAGTTGGTCAAAAAGATCATCTATCCTTGGAAGTGGATACTTATTCTTGATAGTGACCTTATTGAGTTCATGATAATCAATGCACAGGCGTATAGAACCATCCTTCTTTTTCAAGAACAAAACTGGTGCTCCCCAGGGTAATACACTTGGTCGAATGAAACCTTGGTCTAGCAAGTCTTGCAACTAAGTTTTTAGCTCCTTTAGCTCAATTGGTGTCATCTAATAGGGTGCTTTTGATATCGGCTCCATGTTTACCATTAAGTCAATTTCAAAATCGATTTCCCTCTTAGGTGGTAATCCAGGTAATCCATCAGGAAATACATCCGAAAATTCCTTAATCACGGGTATAGTTTCCAACTCAGGTTTCTCTTCTTCTTTCTCCTCTATGTCTACATTACTCAAGTTGATCTCTTCATCATCCATTAATAACTCAAATGAGTTCAACCTTACTGTGGATTCTCCGTGAATACTATCTCATTCCCATCTTGATTCTTAAATTTCACTTCTTTTTGTCTACAGTCTACTAAAGCGTTAACGGACGTCAACTAACTCATTCCTAAGATCACCTCATATTTGCTCATTTCAAATATTATTAGGTCACACTTAGTGTAGCAGCCTTGTATCTCCATGAGACAATCCTTAAGCATTTCCTTTGTTGACACAATGCCTCCAATGGGGATCTTAACTCGAAAACTGGTAGTGATGGTATCTATGGGTAAGTTGGTTCGTTTAGCCAGACTAGTGGTGATAAAGGATGCGTAGCTCTAGTTTCAAACAAAGCATAGGCGGTTTGACTAGCTACGTGTATCTTACCTGCACTCGAATTTTATACTAGTCACGAATCTTGCACAGTTAAACTATTAATTTATATAGAACCTTATACTTTCTAGGTTAATAATCGAATGTATGAAACCTAAGAACTTGCATCATAAAGGTAAAGGAGTTTCTGAATCTAACCTATCACCAAACCAAAGTAGAGGTCACAATCTCCATCCATGGCTACTATCTTAGCTCCTTCATCATCTGATTCTTCACATACCCACTGCTCTTCCAAGTTATAAATCCTCATTCCATGGACAGCTACTCCAGAACGACTTGGTTTATTTCCTCCACTTCCACTTTTTGTCGATGCAGCTCCTTCAGTTGTACCGAGCAGTCTAGCTAGGGCATTCTTCCTCTGTGGGCATTCATTGACAAAGTGCCCAGTTTGCTTGCATACAAAGCAGATGGTGGAACCCTTCTTCGAGCAATCATTAATCTTAGGGTCTCCATAGAAATAACATTTGTGTTGGAGCAAGGGGCATCTCTTTAGGTAATGCTCTTCTTTACACTTCCAACATGATACCTTGACCTTCGATGCTTCCCTTTTGCCACTAACACTCCCTTTATAGCTGTTGAAAGACTTAAATTTTTTATTTTGGAAGCTAGGACCATAACCATCCTGAGTCCTCTTCCCAAACACAAAGATTCTCTTCTCTCATACTTTACTCTTTCTCTTCTTAGCTCCTTCTATAATGCGAGCTCTTTCAACCAATTCCCGAAGGGTCCTCAAATCCAACTCTTCTAGTTGCATCCTCAAGTCCTCATCCAGGCCACTCAGAAAGACCTGCCTTTTTAATTCTTCACTATGTTTGAAGGAGTCTAGTGCATACTGGAGTAATAGACTGAACTCAGTCTCATATTGCTCGATCGTTCTTCCTTTTTGGGATATATGCAGGAAGTCTCCACTGTACTGCACTCTTAAACTTCCATGAAAATAATTCTCCAAGAATTCCCTTCTGAAGGTTGCCCAAGTCACAGGTGGTAGTAACTCTCTACTCTTCGATTCCCGCCACACTCTTGCATTGAATCTCAGCATATAAGTGCCATAGTCCAGGCGGAGGTGATGAGGTACTTCATAAGCAGCAAATGATCTTTCTATTTGTGCTAACCAATCTTCTGCTTGATCAAGTTTTCCAAAACTCCCATCAAAGTATCGATTACTTTTGATGAAGTCTAGTAAGGAACTTTGATAAGGTCGAGGTGGTGGTAGTGCCGGCAAGGGGGCAGTTTGGGATTCAGCTTCTGGTGGTGTTGGTGCTTCTACTGTTGCTTCGGTGCATTAGCAGCTGGTGGCGGCACATTTTTGCATGTGTTGCATGAAGTTTTTGACCAATCTTGTTAATTTGTTAATAACTACCCAAACATCACCTTGTTGATTTGGTAGGGCATTAGCTTGTTGATTAGGTGGGGCTGCTGGTTGGCCTACTTGTGGGTTTTTCGACTTAGTTGGAGGGTTATTGGATGCACGATGTTCTCATCTCCTACCTCTCCTACCTTGTCTGTTAATTAATCTAAGTTTTAGACTTCTTACATCTTTGCAAGGGGAAAAGATCGAAAATACCGGAAATTTACACAGGAAAATTTTCAAGGTAATCAAATAAAAAACCATTAAATCAAACACAAGAAACTTTTCATTACTTAATCAAAAGAGGGTGATAACCCTTACATAACTTAAAGAGGGTCAAAACCAATCTCAGCAAAAGAAAGAACATAGAAATAGGAAATGATAATTTAAAACATATTCATCAAAATAGAATATTCACGCATCATAGATAAGGATATGCCTATCCTAATCCTAGGAAAAAAGCTGTTGGACTCATCGGGAGGCGCTTAATTTCTTCTCTACTTCTTTCCTCAACTTTTCCTTCTTGATGGTGATGGTGCACAATTCATGCTTTGGCTAGTGGAACTCTTGTGCTTTTTGACAAATTGTTGCAGATATTGGCTTACTGTTATTCTCTTTCCTTTGTACCTTGATGTGATTTCAGCCTGAGATGGCCATCCATCTTCTTGCGCAGAATTCCTATTTCCTTAGGTAGGGTCATTAGTCACTTCCTGATCTCCTTGATTTTCTCCTTCTGGTGCTATTACTGTGGTGGGGGTTCAAGACTTGCTCCTTAAGAATCCACTTGGTTCATAGACGTTCCTCCAGCACTGATTGTTTCTCCTTCCTTCTTCTTCGGAGTTGGAGATCATCACAGGGTTGTTTCTTGCAATAGTCTCCATGGGAACATCTTGGCTTAACCTACAAGGAGGTACTGGGTTGGGAATTAAGGGACTATCCTCCCAAAGAAATGTAGATGGAGTTTTCTCAAGTTTTGGGTCCTTGTCTTGGTCTTCTTCGGGATCTCCTTCGATTTCTCCAGTTCCCTCATTCTCTTGGGCATCTCCCATAATGAAGACCTCGTCCGGGGTTACATCTAGTTGCATTCTGATGGAGTTTGGTTGGGTACTGCATTCCGGTGGCATTGGAACGATATGTTTATAGGCGGTAATACCAGTAGAAAAGTCTTCTGCATCAGTTTTCAGCCAGTCACTGTGGTCTATTAGTTCGTCATGCGCATATATGTAGAGGGGTCCCAACTCGTTCCATGTTCGAAAGTCTAGGATCTTTTGGGTTCTTTCATTCTTTAGGATAGATGTCATTTCTTGCAACATAGGTTCTTTATACATGAAGACCATCATCCTCTCAACTACATACATTACTTCCACATCACTCCACCTTTGTCTCCTAAGGGCATCAAATCTCAACTCTTTAGGCAGATTTCTTCATAGGGAATATTTCAAACTCTTTTTTCATAGCTTAAACATTTCCTTAGCGGTTCGAGGTCTTCCTACAAGTGCGAATTCCTCGCATAGGACTCTCAACCTAAGACAATAGTTCACAAAAGTCTCATTTAGGTCCCTAAGCAAATTTCGAGCTTTTTCCTTTACTCCAAGGAGGGTTAGCTATCAAATAGAACAAAAATATGATCAAATCTGAAGCTCAGGTTTTGGCTTCTTATCATCTATCTCAATGTCTATTTCTACTATCTTTTATCCTAAAACTTGCTCTTTGATACCAACTTAAACTATCACGCCCCGGGAGGTACCCTAAACATGGCAATCCACCGCATATAATATTAAAGCTAACGAATGACAAACTTAGTCACGTAGGAGTTTCAATATCACATGCAAGGCATGCTTCCAAGATAGTAGGAGACTCAAAGGGATATTACGTTTAAGTAGATAATAAAAGCATGTAAGAACTTATAAAGGTAAACATGTAATTATCATTGAGATAAAAGTTTCTTACAACTTCTTAAGGACATTCTCCCATTCTAATAGCTTTGCTCAATCTAAGCCATATTTACACGTATATGAATATATTATAAGTTGACTATAGAGATTTTTCTTAGAAGTCTACATCCAAAACTAAATATATAAGCTTTTTCTAAAAACTCCTAGTAGCTTTGGCTTATACCTAATAAAAGGGGCTTTTTTGTGCCAACCACGAGTAATCATACTATAATAAAAAGCTATAAGGGTATAAGCAAATCTAGCTTAGTGAGATAACTTACATTTTCAAAACATTTCCATAAAACACACAAGTATTAACAATCATATGAGAATACATCAATCACATGAGCAAACAAAGTACATACGATTAATCGGAAACCATGTGTAGTATGGATTTTACGCCCTCCATGTTGGGGGTTTGTGGTTACCGCCCACGACCATCAATATTGCAGACTTACCGTTCCTACTTGCCCATGTAACTTCTGGCTCTTGCTAGCCCATAAAGACTTTCTGGCTCTACTAGCCATCACTAAGACTCCTCGTTTCCCCACAAAAAATAGTAGTGAAAATAAATGTGACTCACAATATGTTATGCAGGAATTAATTTCAATATATTTATTCAATTATCGTCGAGTTCAAGTTAATGGTGACCAAAACAATATTCATCATACCAATTGCAAAAAACATAATTAATTTATCAATTTCCCTTTTGAAATTCTTAACTTTTATTCAACAACTAATTCAATCAATCATGAATCCAAATCACACAACATTTATTCATCTATCTTTTTCCTTAGTCTCTAGTGCTACTACTTATAAGCACAAACAAGGAAATGTAATTCGTAAGGGATTAGCTACTCTATGATGATCGCTCCTAGTCGAAGTAATCTTTCGAAAGCCGATATCGATTCCTTCTTCACCTAGACAAGATGATACCTAAAATGATCTTTCATGAATTTCCATTTTGAAGATTCTAATCTATCTGAATTCGCGGTTAAAATCGGATTTGAAAGATTCCAACTTAAAATGGCCATAACTTGCTCATTTTAACTCGGAATTGCGCATTAATGTCATTTTTCTACCTACTCGAAAGATCTATTCATTTCTAAGTTCTTTACTATAAAAAGGTCGTTTGGGTCTCGATTTGAAGGGTACAGATTTAATACGAAAATTCCATCCTTGAAAAACAAAAGTTCCAATCTTTCCTTACTAAGCTTGTTTAAGTAAAACTCAAATATGTATATTTTTGAAAAGAATTCCTTATCTAACGAAATAGACTCATAATTTATGCATAAAGCTGTAGTGTGTCTTATTTAATTTATTTCCTTAAAACGACCTTTTCTATTGTTTTGAAATTTGGATTTGTTAGACTCAACTTTATGCGGGTGAAGTGACTTATAAATTTTGGATGATTAAATCTAATATACTATAGTTTGATTCTTAAAGTTTATCAAAGTGAGTTGAAAATATAGTTTGGACTTTTGAGTTTATCTTCTAAATTTATTTTTAGGATTGAAAAAAAAAAAGTTTCCAAAATTTTCTTTTAGTAGTACTTGGTGAGTTTATTCTTTAAAATTCATTTTCCATTGTAAATTGATTTTTCTTGAAATCTTATTTAGCTTTTGGTTTAGAAAGTTGATAAAAATAGTACCAAGTTATTATCTATATCGAGACATTATTGAAAAGGAGATATCTTTAGACTTTAAGGAAACATTAATAGTTTAAATTTCATGATGAGTTTACATAAACTATTTAAAAAGACTTATTGAAAATATTTTCTAAGTCATTGGAAAAACTTTGATCACATTTATTCTTTCATTAAAAAGATTCATTTTCCTAATTTGGACAACAACTTATTAGCCATGCATAATATATCATGTAGTTATAGAAGCTAAAATTATCATAAGAAAGATAATAAAGAACATAAAATAATTAAGCTTAATAATAATTGTCAAGCATGAAGCCTTAGCTTTTCAAGGCTTACTAGGACTAAGAATAGACTTTTCCTAAAAGAAAAGAAAACTGTTTTGACTTGATGAGGACAAGTCTAAGACTAGAAAGACAAGTCCTTAAAATAAATTGAAAGTAAATAAATTATAAGGAAAATAAATAATTGCAAGGAAAGTAAATAAATAGCAATAACAAACGAGCTTATATGCTCTAAAGATATATATAATCATATATATATATAGTTATATAAAAACAACATAAAGAAAATAGTTGAACAAAAAACAAAGTATTAACATATTGTTGCTTTCTTAACCGCCATGGGTTTAGAAAACACATAGTATGATCAAACTAAGTAAATGACATATAGAAAGCTTTAAACTATTACTATAGAAGAAGTAGAAACTAGAGAAAACTTGAGAAACTTTTTGAAGAGATTTGGTAGAGTGTAATTTTTAGTATATGAAAGGTGTGAAGGAAATGGAAGGAAGAGGTGGTATTTATATGACAAAGTGAGGAAAATTGTGTTAATTAAATAATTGAAAAATGAAACAAATTGAGGAGAGAGGGGGAGTGGGTCGGCGCAAATATGAGAGAAAGAGACAAGAAATTTATTTTTTTGTATTAGTTAATGAAAAAGTAAGATGAGAGATGTGAAGTTATATTGGAAATGAAAATAAAAAATAGGTATGGTTATAAGAGTACATTGTAAGAAAAGTAGAGAAAGATAAATAGTGTAGAATAGTAATAAATAGTGTACTGAAGTAGACATCAAATAAAGTACCGGTATAGAAACATACGCGTATAATTGCAATATGATTTTTTGTTACGAAAAATTAAAAATTGACATTTTGAAAACCTTATATCTTTACGATCTAACGGTATATCAGGATATTTTTACTATCCAAACCCTAGGATACGCTTTTCGAAAATTGTATTCGATCGGGCTTAAAACGATCGTGGTTAACTAATATGATATTTATAAGCTTTTTCATATTATTATGAACTATTCTTTATACTAATCTCTCACTTACTCACTTAGGGTTATGAACATGAGATTGCCAGACTTGAACGGTTGCATCTAACTAGGGTTTTATTAACTTTAGGATTTCCGGTTGACCTTTTAATTAGGGTTTAAGCTTAATCAATCGTAAAACTTCATGGATTTACAAGAGTAGCAGTTTAGAATATAAAGAGAAAGCCTATAAGATGTTTTGGACCTCATGATATCATAGGATTGCTTTTAGTTGTGGAAATCTTAGATTTGTTACCCTTTATGAAAGATTTTACCTTCTGAATTATGATTTTTTTATTGATTCTTTTCTTTCTAATTAAGATTTCTTTATTGATTCTTTTCTTTCTAATTATGATTTCTTTACTGTTTCTTTCCTTTTAGCTTATAATTTATAAGTATTATATTAATTTGTTATTATGTTTCATAATTATTTTCATATATCTTTTCTTGGAATTTTTTTCTTGTCGGTGCTCCCTAAAATATATAGAAAGTGACACACAAACCCTTACTAAATATGACCTTTTAGACTTCTATCATAATACATGTACATAATTTATGCAATAAGTTAATGACAACCGACAAAACAATAAAAGTATAATTAAGAGAATATATAATAACACATACTACATATGAAGGAGTTAATATCATAACTTTCATGAAGGAAAGTCAAAATAGGAAAAAAACTTAATGATAGTCAACAAATCTTTAATGGCAATCAATAAAAATTCAATGATGGTTAATAAATATAAATAATTTAATGATAGTTAATAAATCTTAATGACTATAAAAATAATCTTTAATAATTCTTATTTAAAATCTTTAATGATACGACGTCAACAATATTTAATCTCAATTGTGGATCTCAAGAAAGGTTTTATGAGACCATAATTAGAATTTAATGATGCAAACATAAAAAAAAAACAAAAAAAAAACAAAACTACCACTCCCAACTTTCTTAGTGGTAGTAACGACTTGTTAATTTTAACCAAAAAAAAAACTTATAAAATATATATATAATTTTTTAGAATTGAATATTCAATAATTACATAACATTTAAGGATCTAAGGCATGAACACTTGAGTTAGGACTAATGAGTTCATCGTTGTTCTAGTATCCTATTGTCTTCTCAAGATCAACGTATTATTATTCGTCATGTGTGTCGAGTCTCTTCATGTCCTGTTCTTTCTAGTTTTGTCAAGTTATATTGAGTCGTCTTAAGAGTCGAAACATGTGTCAATCCAATATTGGTCGGTTCATCTATTGTTGATACTTATCAGTCCTCTCACGAATGTACATGTGTTGGGATAAAGGATAAAAATTTCTTAATTTCAAAATTTAAATAATGGAAACAGTGATATATATATATATATATAAACTTGACAAATGAGTGAAAGTTTATCAGTTAAAGATAGAATAAATTATAATTATAATTATAATAGAGAGAGAGAAATGATTATTAAAGTAAAACAAAGTGTCAAGACCAAAAAATGTCATAATCATAACATTAACGATAGTACTGAAAAAAAGTGTAAATGGTAATCCTATAAGTAAGTAAAATAACCTATCTAGTGTAACATGTGATAACTATTATAAATATTAACTTAGAGCATGACAATCTTATCTTTTATTTATTTATTTATGTGATTATGATATTTTTCTTTCCTTTCCTTCCGTAAAGTGGAGCAAGCATAATATGAAGTGGGAAAATAATTATGTCTTCTTAAATGTTGTTGGTAAACATGGAGAAAAAATTCCAATATTGTAGTGGAGGAGTATTCAAGGTAAATTACAGTAAATTTTGATATGACAAGTGTCAGTATGACATAAAATCATTAGAACTACAACGAAATAGATGGTAATACAAGGGAAGAGTAAAGAATGCTAATGAGATGAGATGGCGGTACTAAAGATGTTTAGTAAACAGAAATTAGAGGCGAAAAAAATTGATTAGAAGGAATTGATGGTATAAAGAAAATCCTAATAAGCGGTTGGTATAGTAATATGCGGTTGTAGGCTTAATAAGTGTAAAAGTACCTATATGAAGGCAAGTGAGATAAATCATCATTGAAGAGTGAATGGTAAGAATTTAGAGATTGTCACGCCCGGAAGGGTACCCTAAAAGTGGCAGTCCGCCATACACAATATTAAAGCCTAGGAATGACAACCTCAGTCACACGAAGGCTTTCATACTATGTATAAGGCGTCTAACACATGGAAGAGACATATTGGAGTGATACATTTTATATTGATATAACTTGAGTAACAATGTAAAGGAAATACAATTCACTATACTTCAATTACAAATCATGAAAGATTTCACTACACAAAACTATTACAAAGCAATTTACAAGACCTAGCTAATATCTTCAAGTATTCTTACTTCCTGCTAGAATCCCAAAATCATATTCGGCTCCAACCATCTCGGTCCCCAAGTAGCATTCTCCCGTCAACCTGTTTATTCAAACATCTATTGGGGTATAAGCTACATTAGCTTAGTGAGAGTTCCCTTAATTCTGTACCATAACAAGCAAGTTATAAATCATCCATATGCTATGCATGAACAAAAACATGAGCAAACAATTATGTATGGGTATCCGGAACCCATACACAGAATGGATTTACGCCCTTCGTATCTAGGGTTAGGGATGGTATTGAAAGTCTACACGACCTACTGCTAGTCCCCAAGCCTACCAGGCTCATAGTACTCAACTCAACTAGGCTCATACATGAGATGCATCCCTGGTACGCCTTAGTTCCTTATGAATGAACTTTGATACCGGTCTCATTCTCCAAACAAGTCCTTCAACCATACCAATCGACCTGCGTAGGAGTATCACGCTACCAAATACAACTTGTCTAATGCGATGCATGACCAATTTATTTTTTCTTAGGTCCAATTATTCATATATTCTTTAGAGTGACAATCAATATCATACACATAAACAAAACAATATGAACAGTGCAGTTATCTAATCGATTCATAGTTTCGATAAGCTTTAATATTCTTTAGTATACATATATCAAAGTCTCATTATCTATCCTATCACATTCATATCATTTTTTATTTTGTTCCTATAATTCTAATGCAACTAGCTATGAGCACAAACAAGGTAACAAAATAAGAGGAAAATTTACATTGCCATGGCGCGGAAATCCACTTAATCGTAATAGTCCTTGGGAAGGTCTATTCCATCTCTCAAGTCTCCTAATCAAAAGAAATAACCCTAATGAGTGCTTATAAATTCTATTCTATCAAGTTCGTCAAAATTCGTCTAAGAGGAAATTCCAACTTAAAACGGTCATAACTTAGTCATTTTAACTCGAAATTTCGCATATTATATGCCAATTTCTACCTATTCGATGAGAGCTATCTATTTCTAGGGTTATTTTCAACAAATGAAGTCGGTTGGTCCATGAAAAGTAGGGTACAGAATACTACACGAATTTCCCATTCCACAATTCAACTTCTAACCTCAAAACAAACATCAAATTAAAGCTTTGATAGATACTTAGCTATCATTATATCTTATAAGACTCTATTATATACATATATAACTCAATACCATACATGATTCATCGTGTTGGAAATTTCTAATTTCTCGTGTACTTAGATAATGTCAACAAGAAGTATGTGGTATTACTTTTCTAACTTTGTTTCTACAAATGCATTATGTATATATGTAATACCTACAAGCTATTGTCGTGAAGGTTATGAGATGATCTATCTATATGTATATAAGTAGTACCAAGAATTCTTTTTGAAAGACTTTTACTTTGCAAAACTGTGAATTTTACTAAACTTAAGAAAAATAATTTTTCTTCTTGTAAAATCATACTTGCTTTTATCAAAACTCAACCTTGATAACCTATATAGCCATCACCTTCATTATTTTAATAGAAACCTTCATTTTGGGATTAGAAAATAGATGTTTTAATAGGTGGCTTTCCTAATTACGAATTTTACAAAGCTTTAGAGATTTTGAGGTATACGTATCGAAGGTTTGACATTCGGACCTTCAGAGAATTAGTTGAAAGAGCAAGAATTGTTGAAGGGGCCAAGAAGAGGAAAGCTGGGACTTCTGAGAAGAAAGTGCATGTGCTTGGAAGAAAATTTCAACCAGGAACAAGCTCCAATTTCCCTTCTAAGAGGTTTAAACCAATTAGCCACTTTAAGGGAAATTTCAGTGGACAGACGGATAATTCCAAGGCAGCAGTAAGCTGTTGGAAATGCAAAGGGGCGCACTATCTGAAGAGATGCCCCTTTCTCCAGAATAAATGTTATTTCTGTGGTGGCCCGAGCCATAAGATTCCAGATTGCCTAAAGAAAGCTTCTACGACTTGTTTCGTATGCAAGCAAACGAGACATTTTGCCAACGAGTGTCCCCAAAGAAATCTCACAACAAATCGACCTGTTGGATCTTCAGGAGGACTTGCACCAACAAAGAGTGGGAATGGAAGCGGAAGTCGCTCAGCATCATCTATGCATGGGCTGAGAATTTACAACCTTGAAGGGCAATGGGTTGTGAGGAGGATGCCAAAGAAGGAGTAGAGTTGGCTGTCCTAGACCATGGAGAGGAGTATGACCATAGATTGGTTACAGGTTAGCCTCAACCTTTAAAAATATCTGTTTGTTTTGATATCTGTTGAGTATAAAGTTATGATGTATGTTGGAAATAATAGATGTCTAGGGAACCTTACAAAGACAATAAGAATAGTAACACACACGTCTTGAGCGCAGGAACCATACAAATAGGGGACCTGATCGCTTATACCCTCTTCGATACCGGTGCAACGCATTCCTTTATTGCCGCTAGTATAGCCTTGAAGATTGGTTTACCTATCACCACAACCCCAACAAGTTTTTGTATAAAAACCCCTACCAGTAGTGTGGTGGCTACCAAAGAAGTAATAAGGAATTGCCCCATGAAGATACAAGGCCATGAGGCAACCACCGATCTTATAGTAATAGAAATCCACAAGTACGAAGTGATTCTCAGAATGAGTTGGTTGTCCATGGTGGAAGCAAAGGTAGATTGTAGAAATAAAAAGGTAGAATTCATGGGACAAGACGAGAAGAAAGCTACGTTTTTGGGAGAATCCGCAACTTCTAAAAGTTTGGAGTTAAGTTCGTTCGAGCTAATTGAAGAAGTTGAGGAAGGAGTTGAAAGTTATGTGGGAAGTACGGAGGAGGATGAGGAAAGAGCCAACATTGACGACATCCCCATCGTTAATGAGTTCTCCGATGTTTTTCCAGAAGAATTGCCTGGGTTACCCCCAAAACGAGAAATCGATTTCGAGATCGATTTGATGCCAAAAACAGAACACATATCCAAGGCACCATACCGAATGGCACCCGTTGAGCTCAAGGAACTTATGAAGCAATTATAAGAATTGCTTGACCAAAGATTCATTAGACCAAGTGTCTCACCTTGGGGAGCTCCAGTATTATTCGTAAAGAAGAAGGATGGATAGATGAGGTTGTGTATTGATTATCGAGAACTCAATAAGGTCACTATAAAGAATAAGTATCCATTCCAAGGATTGACGATCTCTTTGACCAACTATAAGGAGCAAGTGTATTCTCACGCATTGATTTGAGATCAGGATACCACCAGCTAAGGATTAAACCGGAGGATGTGTTAAAGACCGCTTCAAAACTCGGTATGGACACTATGAGTTCATGGTTATGCCATTTGGGTTGACTAATGCACCAGCTGCTTTCATGGACTTGATGAATTGGGTGTATAAGCCCCCTTGGATAAATGCGTGATTGTCTTCATTGATGATATTTTAGTCTATTCTAAAACACGGAAGCAACACAAAGAACATCTAAGAATGGCATTACAAACCTTAAGGGAGCACAAGTTATATGCCAAATTCTCCAAGTGTGACTTTTGGTTGGACCAAATATCTTTTCTAGGACATGTTATCTCAGGGAAAGGAATATCAGCAGATCATGAAAAGATTAAGGTCGTAATGGAATTGAAACAACCAAGGACGGTGACTGAGATTTGAAGTTTTCTTGGATTAGCTGGCTAGTACAGGAAGTTCGTGCAAGATTTCTCAAAAATAACTAAGCCACTAACTCAGCTGACCCAGAAGAATGAAAGGTTCATTTGGAATGAGAAGAGGGAACAAAGTTTCCAAGAGTTAAAGCAACGGTTGGTATCTGCTCCAATTTTAACCTTATTTGATCCGGAAAAGCCATATACTGTCCATAGTGATGCGTCAAGAAATGGCTTAGGATGCGTGCTTATGCAAGAAGGGAAGGTAATTGCTTATGCTTCACGGCAGTTGAGGCCGCATGAACAAAATTACCTGACACATGATCTTGAGTTAGCTGCAGTTATCTTCGCTCTCAAGCTTTGAAGGCACTACCTATATGGACAGAGATGCGAGATTTATACAAACCATAAGAGCCTCAAGTATTTATTTACACAAAAGGAATTGAATATGAGGCAAATGAGATGGTTAGAGTTGATCAAAGACTATGATCTTGGAATAAATTATTGCCCTGAAAGAGTGAATGCGGTAGCAGATGCTTTGAGTCGAAAGAACTACGGAGAAGTTGCAACCATGTTCACAACCCAAAGAGAACTTATAAAGGAATTCAAGAGGTTGAGCATCGAATTTGGAGGACGAAGTGTGGAAGTAAAAATTTCCCATTTGATAATAGAGCCAACTCTAATAGAAAGAATCAAGGAATCTCAGTGATATGATGAAGTCATACAAAAGTTGAAAGGTGAGATACAAGGAGGAAAGTATGATGATTTTGAGATAGATGAAGAGGATGTAGTGAGGATGAAGGAAAGATTATGTGTACCGAATGATGAGGAGATGAAAAAGGAAATTATGAGTGAGGCACACAACTCGAGATATACCATGCACCCCGGTGGTACAAGATGTACCAAGACCTTAAAAGTCACTTTTGATGGAATGGTATGAAAAGGGACGTAGCTGAATTCATAATGAAGTGTCCCGTATGTCAACAAGTAAAGATTGAACACCAAAGGCCAGGAGGATTTTGAAACCATTGACCATACCGGAATGGAAATGGGATCAAATTACAATGGACTTCGTATGTAATTACCCTAAATCAGCTGGATATGATGCCATATATAATCGTGGATCGACTCACTAAGTCAGCACACTTTATCCCCATCAACATGACCTACTCAATAGAGAAGTTAGCCCAGCTATATGTAAGGGAGATTGTGAGACTGCATGGAGTTCCAGCAGGAATTGTATCAGATCAAGATCCCCGATTCACGTCAAAATTTAGTCTTCAGAAGTTATGGGAACTAAGTTACATTTCAGTACAGCTTATCATCCACAAACTGATGGACAATCAGAGCGAACTATCCAGACTTGGAAGATATGTTGAGAGCTTGTGTTATGAATTCAAAGGAAGCTAGAAGCACATCTACCTTTGGTAGAGTTTGCTTACAACAATAGCTATCTTCAATAATTAAGATGCCACCGTACGAAGCTTTGTATGGAAGAAGGTGTAGATCACCTCTATTTTGGGATGATGTGGAAAAGTTAACAATTGGACCAGATCTCATCCAAGACGCCTCAGATAAAGTCAGGATTATTTAGCAAAGGATGAAAGAGGCCCAAGATAGATAGAAAAGTTAGGCAGATCAAAAACAGTGAATCCTTGAGTTTGACGTTGGTGATCACGTATACCTCAAAGTGAATCCGATAAAGAGTATTCATCGTGTATGGGCTCGAGGAAAGCTAAGCCCAAGGTATATCGAACCTTTCGAAATCCTTGAACGAGTTGGCGATTTAGCTTATTGCTTGGCGTTATCACCAAACCTGTCGGGAGTACATAATGTCTTCCATGTCTCAGTACTAAGAAAGCATATCCCCGACCGTGATCGGATTGTAGAACTTGAACCAGTCGGGCTAAAAGAGAACTTGACTTATGAGGAGCACCCAGTTCAAATTCTGGATCAAAAAGGTTCAAAAGCTGAGAAACAAGGAAATTTGATATGTCAAGGTGTTATGAAGGAATCATTCGCAAGAAGAGGCTACTTGGGAAGCCGAGGATGAGATCCGAAAGAAATATCCAAATCTCTTTGAAGATTCAGGTACGAATTTCAAGTTACGAATATTTAAGTTTTGAGGACAAAACTTTCTTTAAGGGGGGTAGGTTGTAAACCCCTAAAATTTTCAGTTAATTTTAAGTTTAATCTTAGAATTAAAAGTCAACTGAAACCCTAAAAGTCAACAAAAGGCTAGTACAAACCCTAGATTCTAGATCCGGCATTCCCGTTTTCTTTAGCCCTAGAAAACGAAGTTGGAATAATTAGCGATAATAGTTCGTAATAGCTATAGGTTATATAAAAATATCAGAATTTCGAAATTCAAGTGTCCTTTGAACCCGATCGGACACAGTTCTTGAAAAACATGTCCCGGGCTCGGAATAGTAAAAATATTCGAATATACCGTTAGACTCGTAAAAATAAGATTTTCAAAAAATCAATTTCGTAATTTTTCGATAGCTAAAAATATCAGATATCGCATTCATATGCATATTTTCTTACTACCGGTATTTAAATTATCATATCTATTTTACATTACACTATTTACTACTATTCTACACTATTTATCTATCTCTACTTTTTCTTACAACCTTTTCTTACAACCCATACACCTATTTCTTACACATTTTCATTTCCAATACAATTTCACATCTTTCATTTCTTACTTTTAATTAACAGAATAACAAAAAAAAAAAAAAATCCCTCTCCCATGCAAAATTTGCGTCGGCCTCTCGCTCTTTCTATCTATATTGTTTTGTTTTTCATTTATTTAATTAACACAAATTATCTCCTACATTTTCCTATAAATACCCCCTTATACCTTCACTTCTTTCACACTTCTTCATTTCTAAAGTTACTCTCTCAAAATCTCTCAAGAATTCTCTTCCAAGAAGCTCTCTTTAGTTCATCTCTTTTAGGCAAACTTTCTTCAAGAAATTCCTATGTTCATCTACTTAGTATGAACTTAGTGTGTGTTTTCTAAAACCATGAAGGTTAAGAAAGCAACAATAGGTTCATACTTTGTTTTTGTTCATAATCTCAACCCCTTTATGTTTTATGTTCATAACTATCTAATATATCTATATAGATATATATAATATTTAGAGCATATAAGCTCATTCTTGCAATTTATTTACCTTTCATGCAATTTATTTACTTCCTTGCTATTTATTTAATTTCAAGTTGTTTTTAAGACTAGTCTTTCTAGTCTTAGACTTGTCCTCATCAAGTAAAAACATTTTCTTTTTCTTTTGGGACTAGTCATTTCTTAGTCCCGGGATACCTTGAACAAGCTAAGGTTCCAATACTTGATTTATTTTCTTAATAGCTTATTCTTTCAAGTATTATGTTTCTTTATATTTTCATAACTTATGACTCATATTCATGCATGAACATAATGGTTTTGTCTCAACAAAACAAATGAAGAAATATTTTCTTAAAAATAAATATTCTTTTCTAGAAACAAAAATAAGTAGTTAATATTTTTTTAAGAACTAAGAAGCCATTTTTTTTTAACAAACTTAGAGGAGTTCCTAATAGATTCTTATAAACATACATAAAAAGGATTTTAAGAAAACAAGGATTTTTCAACAACTTCATCTTCTCTTCATATAATAGAAATTCCTTTTCATTAAAATGATCTCCAGAAATCAAGAAGTCATTTTTCTAAATATAGAAGTGTCAAATACTTTCAAAAAGTGTTGGAAGCTAAGTTTAGGAAATGATAATCATTCTTTAAGAAATTAAAAAGATTATGAAAATAAGATTTAGGAAAAGAAAAGAGATACTCATCATAAACAACTTAAAATAATTTTTAAAGCAATTACAAGCAATTAAATTTAGAGAAAGAAATACTCATTTCAAATAACTCAAAATCTTTTCAAAGTAAAACAGACACTTCAAGAATTCTTAAATTCAAAATCTTTCAAAACTTTACTTCTTCAATTGAGACAACTTTATTCACTTCATACATTTGTCATGAGTCAATAAATATATAAGAATATACTTTCCAAACATTTTACAAGTTATTATATTGTCTACCTCATCAAGTGAGCTTTTGATAAAAGAAGGAAAACAAGTTTTTACAAATTCGTAATGAATCTGGTCGCTGCTTTTTCGGAACCCAAACGACCTAGTTTGTTGAAAATAAGTTTATAAATGAGTAGATCTTTTTGAGTAGGTAGAAAATGATATATTATTTGCAAAATTCCGAGTTAAAATGAGCAAGTTATGGCCATTCTAAATTGGAATTTCCTCTTATACGATTTTACCGCGATTTTAAGAAAAGTTTAGAATCTTCAAGAAGAGAAACTTCATGAAATACTCATTTTGGTATTCTTATTGATTAGATAATCTCGAGGAGAATTGTTCGTATCCCGAAGACTATTACGATTAGTGGAAATCCCGAACGACTCATCCATTTCAAGAAAGGTGTCATCATGGCTGAGTGAGTTTATTCCCCGTTATTTTTCACACTTATGATTGTGCTTGTAAAATTAGTTGCACTAGAATTTAGGCAAAAATCAAATGGAATTTGTATGATAACATGTTGAAAGAATATTAAATATATCGAAACTTGATTTATTTGTAATAAAGTTGTTTGTACATTACTATCTTGAAGTGTTTGAAATTGGTTGCTCACTTGAAAGAAGATAAATATAACTACTAGACTTTAATTAAGAAATTATGCATGCACATCATATGTTGAGTCATATTTCATTCACTACTATACAATTGGTGGGACAAGTGTATAATAGTGGTGGTAGACATAATCGGTATATCATGTAAGTGGCGAGTAGGAGCCAGTAAGAACTACGTAAATTGGTGGCTAGAGTCTGTAATAACTACAAGTTTTTGATGGTGTATAGGAGCCGGTAAGATCTATAAAAGTGTTTTAAAAGTTGTGGCTATAATTGGCCTGAATACCCAACCCCGAATGAAGGGCGTAATTCATTCAACATATGATTCCCGAAAGTCATATGTTTGTATGCTCACGTAGTTGTTGCATTCTATATGTTTGAATAATAAACTTGGTTGATAATTTATTTTGAGTATGAATTTTGGGATTTACTCACTAAACCTATAAGCTTACACTCCTATAGGTATTTGTATTCTTAGGAACACCTATTTTTGTACCCGGGGCCTCCCCATATCCGTGTAAGTTTTCTATTGAAGCTTTTAGAGGAAATATACTTGAAGACTTATATTAGAATTCCTTTGAAATCTTTAATATAGTATTTGGATGTTGTAAAGACTATCACGATCTTTGGGATTAGCAGGGGGCCTCCCCATATCCGTACACGATGAATCTCCACTCTTGGAGAGAAGATTTGTGAAGAGATTTTGAGAGAGTTTTGCTATATGAAATGAAGGTGTCAAAGAAGTGGAGGAAGATGGGATATTTATAGTTGAAGATGGAGGAAAATTAGATGTAATAAAATAAATTAAAAAAGAAAAATAATTAGTGAGAGAGAAAGGTGTAGCACTGGTTTGCAAGGGGAGAGAGGGAGAAAATTTATTAAATTTTGTAATTTTGTAGGAAAAGTAAGCAATGTGTAAGATATGATTTGATTAGAGATGCATTGGAAAGGTAAAAAGTAAGAAAATAGGTATATAGGTAGTCAAAAAAATAGAGATAGGTGAATAGTAATAAATTGTAGAGAAGTACAATGAATAGTAAACAAGACTAATAAGTTATCAGTAGTAAAGAAAATACGTGTATAATTGCTATATTTGTAATTTTTAGTTACAAAAAAATTACGAAACTGCTATTTTTTGGATTTCTTATATTATCATGAGTCTAACGGTATAAAGAGAATATTTTTAATGCCTGGTGTTCCCGAACATGGTTTTCGAAAACTGATCCCATTCGATCTGAAAGATACCAAAAACTGGTGAGTATAATATATTTATACTTCCCTATATTATTACGAACTATCATAAGACATTAACTCAATTATGTTGTTTAGGGTTTGAGAACGCGGGATTACTGAATCTAAACTCTAGGGTTTTGGCATAGGTTTTTGTTGACTAGAGTTTCCGGTTGACTTCCTGTTCTAGGATTTGAACTCAGATATCATCGAAATATCTAGGGGTTTTCAGTTAAGGTTCTTAATAACCATGTAAGTAGCATTAAAATCATGACCCAATAACGTTTGCATTATTGCTCTTGAATTTAGTAGAAAATGGGTGGTTTGTATTTAAGTCACTTTCCCTACTAGAAAGCAACTAGATCAATGCGACCGTTTTCTATTCAAATTAGCCTTCTTTAAACATTTTCTTTTTTTAACAATTCTATTAGTATTTAGGTATATATTAACAATTAAATTTTTATTAAAATATTTTATGACAATACAAAAATTAAAGAAATTGTTCCTTATCTTCTTGATTTATATTTATGTCACATTTGGTACCAAGCAGGGACAAACCGAGAGGGGGACTGACAAGGGCCCAAACACACCCGTGATACTACATGTATTTATTTATTTTTTAAATTAATTTTACTTTTTCAAATGTATATGTACTTTTACCCTTTCTTTAGAAGATTACTCTTAAATATAATTTGAGCTTAATAACTTAGTATATTAATATTATAAACTCTTATTAAATCTAATATAGCAAGAGCACATATGCTAATGTGTGATTATATGTATTAACCATTATACTATTAATTGAGTTGGTTTTTTTTTTCTTTATTTATATTGTCATAATAGTGGCAATAAATAGATATAAAAAAATAATTCATAGAAGGTAACCACACATAAAAGAGGTGGGAAAAAAGAGAGAAGGAAAAACCATTAACATGAGATTTTCGGTCAAATAATTAGGAATCTATAGACTTTCATTCACGTAAAGATCTCCATGACTTCCACGTCTCCAAAAACTGGTATATGTTATACCTGCATGCATGGACTTGTTCAATGGCAACCTTGTAAGTAGTTTCTGTAGCAAATTACCTAAAGTAAAATGCCCACAGTTATGCCTCCGGAGCTGGAGAACCAGCCAGTCCCATCTTCACCGGTAAGAAACAGTGGTTACTTGGGGTGCTCTTCAAGTATGGTCCAAACCCTATCCAGGTCAGCCTTATGTTCTTTTATAATCCCATCATTCAGTTCATAGATAGTTATGTTTTGGTGTTATTGTGTTAGAGAAAAGCTAGCTCTTCTTTGTGGTTTCAAGCAATCCTTAAATCTTTAAGTTTTGCTAACACCACTTGACGGAAATGGAGTGTATTTTAATCTAGGTTAGCAATGCCATTGAAAGTTAAAACATAGTAAGTTTGGGAAAACCACATTAAGATTTCTTGAAACAACGGAATCATTTAGTATTTGGCCTGAAATTTGAGAATTGATCAGTATGAACATAATTTGTTCAACATTGGACACTTTCTAAAGAGAAAATAATATAATTACCTTTTATAATTATTGCTGAATGAAAGCCAGTTTTGTTAAGGTAGGATGCGTTAATGTCCCCCGAGTTACTTAGTCCTCTTTTCACATTTATAATATACAACTTATCCCTTTGTATTGATGATGTGAAGTCCCCAGTGGTTTTATAAGCGAACCACACGTGAATTTTGTAAAACCCCTCAAAACATGTTGTCTTCTTCTTGCATCACTCATGAAATAAATTGTTATTTGACTTGTATGGCTCAAATTATATACAAGTGTTGTTGGTCAACAGTGTGTTCGGATTTGACATTAGAGTTTTTCCTTTTCTATTTTTTGGGGAAATGGAGAAGAACAATACATCTGGGGGATTATGAGGCTCAAATGCGATTCATTAATCGATTTCAGTACAGAGGATAAGATTGCTGTACTAGCAATATATATAGAGAGAGATGGGTTATAGAAATGAATATATATAATCTAGAGCACAAGTAATAGCAGCATAATTTTACAGCTCTAGCCATTAGGATTATCATTTAATAGAATCAGCAATTGTACACATCAATAGTTAAGAAAATTCATCTTCATTTCATATGTTAGATTTCTACAAGAGTCGGGATTGGATTGATAGTCAAAGATGTGATAAAGAGCAAGGGCAAAGAGGTCAAAAGAGTTAATGAACTAGCTAGAGGGAGCACTCCACCCAACTATAAGGCGATTAACTACCCAATATGTAACTAACCAGTGGTGTGTATCCTAATCAACTGACAAAGCTAGTATTGTACATCTTTTGGTGTTTCTCTCGGTTTGTGTTTATTTAGTATCCAATTAACTTCATCTACTAAGTGTTAAGAGTTTGAGGATTCTTGTCACTATATGCTATATATATGGATTTACATGTATTTGGTAGAGTAGAAGAGAGAGCCATGTCCATCTTAGAGGACCTAGTTGTAAAAGCATTACTTCAATTGAATGTGAGGATACTATTTGTGGTGCAATAGTGGTGGATCTATTTGCTGTCTTGCCCTTGTTAATTTCTCTCTCAAAATTCTCTTTCCTTATTTATTTATCTTTTGTTTCTTTTGTATTCTATAATCTATAAGGATAATCCATACTGGATCCTCTGTAAAGTTGTATCAAGACTACCCTTTTTATAACAAAATGAAATTAGAGTAAAGATTGGCTAGAGAAAGACGAGGGTGGCCATAGCGTCTAAGATAGCGTATTAGTCGGAGACTAAAGAGGGAATAGCGTGACTTCGGTTGTAGTGTAGGATAGCAAGACTTAGCTTACGTTGGGGTGTATGTTAAAGTTTGTGATACTCACCTAGTTCAACTTTGAAGAATTTTTCAGGGAGGTAAATTCTAGCTGTGGAGGCGATGCTGGGTCAGATTATCAACATTGTGCTACAGTGGCCAACAGAAAAGAAAATGGTTGTCTATGGATATCATGTTGTGATATCTTGTGTCTTTAACTCATGGTATCTAGGAAGGAACCTATTGAGTAAGGATCAATGAAACCAAGGATGGAATCTAGCGATAGACTAAGTAATCCATTATGTTATTATTGTGGTTATTCCTATAGGAACGTCTCTAGATGCCTACTTATAAAGGGGCCTTTTGATTCTTCCTTCTGGTCACTCACTAAGCACCCCAGCCAATTCCTTTATGGTCACTAGACATGTAATCAACATGTAAGTCTTAGATGAGCATTCTTATTGTCAAAGTCCAGAGAAGATAATTGTCTTAGTTTCTCTGTCTAGTCTGTTAAACATTGCCAGCAAAAGAATCACGTAAGACACACGTGACGTTGATTAATAAGAGTCAAGCAGATAGTATCATGGCAACACTATTTTAATAGAAAGAGGAGTTCCAAAAGTGTATTTTGTGTACGTTGCTAGGGTATTGGTTCCAAACCTACAAACCTATAAAGATCATTCTATTCAGATGGTCAATGGGTAAAATATAGACATTGCTTGTGTCCATAGAGTCTGAGTCAAATTACATGTTAAATGAATGTGCACTATGTTAGATGTGAATTGTGCGTCGAGATCGTTTTGTAATGCTTTATTTATTATTATTTTAAAGGATTGTTTTAATTATTTTAGCCAAATATGATCTAGCATTCTATGGAAGTATGACAGTTACAACTGGATAGATTCATTACTAGTTTCTTCCCACAACAAGGATTTTCTCTTTTTTTTTTTTTTTTTTTTTGGCTGTATGAATAAATTGTAGTTGTTTCACTTCAAGCATTACATAAAGTCTACAGGTGCATAGGTCTTGAATATATGAGTTGGAACATGAGAGGTCTACGCGTACTTCCTGATGACTTGGGAGGAAGGTGGAGCATAAAGGTTTTAGAACCACCTGATGATTTTGGTGATGACTTTAGCTAGTATGTGTGCTGGCCACTATCGAGTGGGGAGGTGTCGTTGATGCTATCTATAATTTACAGCTAGGCGAATGGTTTGCGGTAAATTAAGAATATTATTTGTATATGATAATGGGGGCTTGCATTGTTTGTATTGAAAAACAAAGCTAGAGTATGTGCATGTTGAGTTATGCAAAATCAAGCTAAGGTAGAGACTGACAAAAATATGTGTCTTATATTTATAAGAGTGTAGAGACGTACGACTAGGGCAATTAGAAAGATGGGAAAAATTGTGAGGAATAGAGCTAAAGTTAATAGTACTCAATTGACCTGTTATGGTGTAGCTACCAGTCTTGTTGGTATTTGGCCACCCATGATTATGTAAGTGCCATCAAATCTATATTGATACACTAGTAGGTATATTTTGTAGTCTTAACCATGGGTTATAATACCAGCTATTCAAGATAATCTACATTAAATTTGTTAAAATATCATAAGACTAAACATGATTAAGAGCATTTGTTCATGGTGCCAAAAGGTCAGATTCATATTAATATTCAAATATTTGATATTTGGGTGGTATGATTTTCCCGATTTTCCAACTAGTGTAATGTCCATTATAGATGATACAATCAACTAACTCCAAATATTTTGATAAGAGTAGGGTACTTATGCATTTTCAGGATATACATAATCCTTGGATCCCAAAACTATTAATAAAGGACAAATGTAAAAGGGTTAATGGAATAGTATATGCTATATAATAAAATAAAAGCTCACATTATATTTATAAGTTTTAGTTTTTAGATTAGATGGTTGTGGCATTAACTTCAATATGCTATCAAACGGAAAATCAAGAGTTTAAATCCTACACACTCATTACAAACCCTATTAAATAAAAACTATGTACTTAATGAGTCTCAATCAAAATGTAAATGGCTAGCCTATAAATGAGTAGAAGTATTATATAATAAATATAGAAACACACACTATATCTATAAGCTTAAGTTTCATTACTTAGCTTGCAAAAAAAATATGTTCAAAGGATTGTTGCTTGTATAATTTGGGCCAATTGCAGCATTTTGCTACCAAACTTTTTCCGTAGCGCTAATAATCAGTACACCAAAGTGAGAAATGGAGATTTGGGCTTTGGTATTGCTCGTATTTTACAAGAAATTCTTACTTATGAATTTGATCATATTGCATTTGAATAAAAAAATGGCTTTTATAAATCAATATAAGACATTGGCCAAAAAAAAAAAAAAAATTAATAAAAGACAAAAGTTAAACCAACCCCCACCCCTCCCCCTTATGTCTTACTATTTTTGTACCATATGGCTTGTAATGACAATTCGGTTCATGGTCCTGACACAGTGGCTTCAAGGCTCTACATAATACAATAACTGCTGGTATACTTATTTCATACTGTCACAGTAAAATCTGTGTGGTCTTGATTCGGTTTACTTCCTGTTAATACCGCCTTTTTTTATTGATTCCTTAATGAAGATAAGAGCTTGGAGAAAATAAATAAATAAATAAAAAAAAATGCACCGAAAGTTATGGTTTTATTGTTAATGCATGTTAATTTTTGGAGAAGTTATTGTAAGAAAAAAAAAAAATCTTGAATAAGCACTCATCTTTATCCATAAATATGATTAAGAATACATATATCCAAGCTCATTCTTTATGTTAATTAGTGATTTAATTCCCGATCATTCAAAGGTATTACATTGGTATGATTCTCCTTTTAAAAATTTAAATTTTCATATGAGGTTTTCATCTTAGTTGGTAGAATACATGGCACATATGGGCTATAAAGGAGTCAAGCCACTCGATCTCGATGAGCAAGTCAAGCTCGAGTCTAAAGTAAAGCTTATTTATCTAAACGAGCCGCTCTCAAACTTTAATTCGAGCTTGCGAGCCAGCTTATGACTAAGCTTGCTTATACTCGTGAGTAGGCTCATTAACAAGCTTGTTAATAAGCTCGTTAGTAGATTTGTAAATTTTTTTATGTATGATATATTATATGTAACTATATAATTAAAATAATAAAAAACTAATTTCTATTTAATAATTATTCATATATTCATAGTAACACACACATATGTATATATATATATATTATATTTTTAGGTTTCAAAAATAATGAAAAATAGGCCAACTAAATGACTCAAGCTCAAACTTAAATTCCATACTCGATAGGCTTGATAAAAAACTCAATTCGGCTTGAGCTCATTTTATAACCGAGTCTAGTTCGAGCTCGAACTGAAGTGTTTAGCTAAACAAGCTAAACTCGAGTCTTAATTTTAAGCTCAATAAAAAGCTTGACTCGAGCTCGAGCTTAATAAATTTTAAATGAGCTGAGCCCAAACCCTTAAAAGTTCGATTTATCTGTGCTTGGCTTTCCTCATTTTAGCCCTAAGAACATACCATGGCCATAGGAGTAAATCAATTTAAAATCCCACACAAGCAAAGTGACATACAAATGCATTTCTACCGTTGTCTTAAGATGAATCCTCCAGTAAATTTTTACCTTTTCTTTCTTTTTTTCTTCTTCTTAAGGTTGCATTTCAAACAGAAGATTATGAGGGACAAGTAATATATGTTGGTGGGTTGATAGAAGGTTTTTTGTCAACTGAGTATGTTTTTCCTTCTTCTTTTTTTTTTTTTTGTGATGTTTTCCGACGGTAGCCAACTGAGTATGTTACCACATTTTACTTTGAATGTATAGGACAATTTCTAGTTATAAAGCATGAATCCAAATATTAAAATTTGGTTTCTTTTTTTTTTTTTTTCAAATATACTCTCAAAAAAGTTTTAAGCATGTGAGTTTCCTAGTCTTGCTTTGTGGATTTGAAGCAATAAGGAACAATGTTGAAATCTCTACTTAAATTATTTATGTCTTTCCAATTTTAAACTTGGAACTATTAAATGCAAACAAAATACACCTTTAATATTTTGATGATCAAAATTTACATGTGAATTTTAAAGTTGGTAAATTTTATAGATAATTAGACTTTTACTTATCAATTTTACAATGCCCAACATCTTGAAAGGGATGGCATACCTAAATCAAGTGAAGATTTTGTCCTTGGAAAAATATTTCTAGAAAGAGAACTATTTTGGTAGAAAGATTACAACATATAGATTGCACAATAACATCGACAAACTGTAACAAATATTAGTTATAACTAAATCTAGTTTAGTAGGATTTGTGAATAACAAGATTGTAACTACTTTAACAATCTATAACAATAGTAAACATAGAAATAATAACAAAGAAGAAAAGGAAAGAAATTATCAATCTTCCTTCTAAAAAAAAATTTTAAGGTGTCTCAATATTGGAGTGTGACACTTTTGAATTAGTCATTGATTTGTAGTTATGTTTCTTGAACCAAAAAAAAAAAAAAACACAATAATTAGTATTAGAAATCCTAGATAAAGCAAGGTAGTGAAAGTTAGGTTTTAAAGAATGAAGAAACTTACTGAGAGTCAATGGTGATAAAGAGAGAGAAAGATATTCGTCTTTTATATTAGAGGGTAAAAGGTAGTAGTGAGTGAATTAGGTCTTAGAGAATAGAAAATAATCTTGGCAACCCTTTGATATTGTCTAAAATAGTAATATTGGTCCAGGTTCAAATCCCTAATCCTTGTTGTAATGGTGGAAAAAAGAAAAAAGCTAGAAGGAAAAAGAAAAAAAAAAGTAACAATGATCTCTATAGCAATTTGTACTATGATAATTCCTAGTCTTAATGCCTAAGCTTATTGCCAATTTATGTTGTTGATTACTACAAAATATTAAGGTGTCATTCTTACATGATATGCAGATACATGGAACATCTTTCTATTTTTTCTAAATAAAGAGAAATGGTCATTTGTCCAGTTATTAATGCGATCATCTTATAGTGGATATGGCACCTTCAGCTGGCAACAAGTAAGATTATACTTTCGAAATGTTTCTTTATTAAGTTTATACTGATCTATTAGCTTAAACTTTTAGATTTAATTATTTTATAACTAAATTCAATGTAATATTGAACAAATGATTAAAAGTTTAAAACCTTTCACAAGTAACTTAATCGGGTAAATTACACCAAAAGGTCACAATGTTTGGAGGTAAGTTCATTTTAGGCCACAAAGTTTCAAAAACTTCAAAAGAGGTCACAATGTTTAGTAAGTAAGTTCATTTTAGGTTATAATGTTTTGTGGTAAGTTCATTTTATATCACAAAATTTAGAAAAGTAGGTCAATTAAGGTTATCATTAGCACGTGTCAATAGTAAAAATATTTAATTAAAACATAAGAAACCCTTCTTTTAAAACCCTATTGACATGTATCAATAGAAGAAATATTTAATTGAATCTCATAAGACATATTTCCAAATGCTATAACCTGTTTTGAGCTTTACGAAACGTTATGACCTAAAATGAACTACCTCCATACGTTGTGACATTCCGGTGAAATCTACCATAATTTAATCTTACTTAATTGAATTGTTTACTTAATGAACTTTTTCCTTTTACTATTAGAAGCTTTGAGCTATTAAATTATATGTTGTTCCTATATTCAGTTATATTGAGCTTTTTTCTAGTATTTAAATAACAAAAATTCCTTACAAGATGAGTTAAATTCCTAATGCACTATAAACATATTAAAGGATGCCATGGAAATTGATCAACTCATCAGCTATTTAATCAACAAAGAAGATTCTAAAGGTGTTATACTTCTTGGACATAGTACTAGTTGTCAGGTATAATCACATCATTTTCTTGGATTTTAATTATATGCAAATGCTTCCTCACACTCACTTCCTTGAAGTCTTTGATGGAATTATTGTGTAATTCCTTTAAATGTAAACTTTAGGGATTGTGCATTACCTAAGCACTACCTTTCTTGTAATTAATTGCTACAGATTTGGTATATTTAAGAGATGTTTGCTTATTCTATGGTGGAGTTCTCATTCAATTGTAGTTTTGAATGGACATTTGGCTTGTAATCTCAGGCTCCAGTCAGTGATAGGCAACACAAGGGGTATGACCCAAAAACTTCTGCTATGGTTGAGTTGGCATCGAAAATGGTAATAGAAGCACATGGTTTAGAACTAATGCCAAGAGAAGCTGATCCTAATGCCCCAATTACTGCATGTAGGTATTGTGTAATTCCGTAACAAAGATAACTCTTGTATGCCATTTGTTATAGTCATTTCATATTTAGCACTTTTGAGTTTATGGTTTTCTAAAGAATTGAGAAGGAAAAGTCTTGCAGGTATTACTCTCTCTTCGGGTACATGGGTGATGATGATATGTTCAGTTCTGACCTCAGTGACGAACAACTTCATATCAGACTTGGGCACATGTCAAGCATACCTTGTCAAGTGGTCGTGTTTCTCCTATAATGTCCCTTCTCCTTCTTGAAAGACATGATTAAGTCATATATTAAGGTCTGTGGGGTATTTTGTTGGTTTAAAAGAGGTAAAGATCCAAGAAATTTGATGGTCATGTTGTGCTCAAAATTAGCATTTTGACCATGTAAACCAAAATTTGCTAGTAGTTTGTTACAACATAATAGCAACTAACAGCTCTAGGTACCATTAGTAATTATCCTTTTCGGCTAAAGCAAAATAAGTGTAGTTACATCAAAATTGCAAAAAGGATACATTCCCCATGAAATGCAAAGATTTGATGTATGTTCTAAACAATGCAAATTGAGCATGAACATCACATGTAGTGTATACTAATAATGTATGTATGATCTAAAGTTCATATAAAGGATAAAACATACCATATCCCATGTATACAAAGGATGTATATTTTCCACAAAGTAGAAATAGAAGTTATGCTTATGATAAAGCTAATGTTATTATCATAGGGATAATGCCACATTTGGTTACTCGATTTTAATTGATTTTCTTATTCAGAGCTTGAATTTTGAGATTTACTAATTCACGACCAGATTGAACCATTTCAAGGTTTGCAGTACTACCTATGTTAACTTCTATTAAAAGTGTTTTCTTAATTAGTTTTCTTTTTTCTTTTTTACTAACTATAGTCTCTCATGTGTCCTTAATAATTATTTTAATGAAGATATATTTCCAAAAATATGTGTAAGCAGTGGAAATGATATCTTGCATAAAAAAACTAACATAATAACAATCTAAAATTGTCAAAATATCATATTTCTAAATGGAATATCTTCATCAAAATAATTGTTTGAGACACACGACAGTTCATTAACGGTCATAGAAGCTAGTTTAGCAAGTAGCTCAATGTAGCATTAACATAAGTAATGTATATAACTAGGAAAATAAGTCTAATTAGGTACATAAATTGACAATTCGAATTGTAGGTAATTAACTGAAAAATTGACTAAAATTCAGTTATCATATGTGAAAATAGCCCATTATAATATGAGGTTAACACTGTTTTTCATACAAAAAATATGCTGTAAGATAAAAATTTTATCCTTAATTTATACGACTTTAAATTGCAACTCCTCTGTTTGCATTTGGATGTGGTCATGTCCTCTTCATTATAGCTACAACAATAAGAAAAATCAACTAAGATGACATATGAACTTCAATTTTCCCTTTTTCTTCTCTTTTAATAGGTAATTTTTTCAATGGTTGATGAATGTGTACGGATCATGTTGACAAGAAACAACTAGTTAAAAGGTATGTAAGTAGGTATTTCCCAACATATATAAGTAGTATCTAAGCTTTTGTTGCGCAACTTTTTTGAAACTACATAATGTTCATCATTTTGAACAATTCTAAATGACTAGTTGAAAATTATTATTAAAAAAAAATTGAATAATGCCTTCAATTGTACATACGACATGATGAATATTCAGATAACCCAAATAATTCAATTGATTTTTATAATGTATGGTCTTTGTCCTTGTAGATATAAAAATATATAAATAAGTTCTCAAAAACTTATGTCATTTCACAGCTTAGACCTTAAATTTTTATTCTAAATAGAGTGCCTCAACTTTTCAAATGCAACAAAATTGAAGAATTTTGCTGATGATATCTTATTGTGATTCAATTTTCCGACACAAAGCTCTAACATGTAAGAGGGGGAAAAAGTTAATTATTCTCAAGCAAATCATATCTATACTATATTCTTTTTTGGAACTTCTTCTATTTTATGTATAAGGTCACAATAATATGTTATTCATTTATTAATGTCTTACCTAAATTTTTGCATTTTCATTTTTTTTAATTTAAAAGGTAAATTTTATTTTATTACATTCAAAAAGTTTAAGAGGTGATCCATTAGAATATATTTGTTAACTATAAGTTAAGGTCAATAAATTAGACAAAATTCCATGAGCTTATGTCACGCCCCGGAGGATACCCTAAACGTAGTAGTCTGCCGCATATAATATTAAAGCTAATGAATGACAACCTTAGTCATGCAGGAGCTTCGATATCACATGCAAGACGTGCTTTCAAGATAGTAGGAGACTCACAGGGGTATTATTTAAGTAGATAATAAACGCAAGCAAGAACTTATATAAATAAACAAAGATTTCCATAAATAATATTCTTACATCATCTTAGGGCATTCCTCCGCTTTAATAGTCTTTCAAAATAATAATCACTATAACATAAGCCTACTATAGAGATTTTCCTAGAAGCCTATGTTCAAAACTTAAATACATAATCTTCTCCAAAAACTCTAGTAGCTTATATTCGTACCTACATACGGGCTCTTGGGGTCAACCAAAGGTAATCGTACTGTAACAAAAAGCATAAGGGTATAAGCAAAACTAGCTTAGTGAGATAATTCCATCTATAAGACATTTCATAATTCATACAAGTATTTTAATCAAAACATATGAGAATGCACCAATCATATGAACAAATAAGATACACATAATTAACCGGAAATCAAGTGTAGCATGGATTTTACGCCCTCCATGACAAGGGTTGGGAGGTTACATGCCCATACGACCATCAATATTTGCAGATTTACCGACTCCTGCTCGCCCTGTAGACTTTCTGGCTCCTACAAGCCACCATGTAAACTTTCCGGCTCCTACCAGCCACCACTACCATTTCCTCGTTCCCATACGAAGAATAATAGTGAAACAAATGTGACTCATGAGTATGATATTCATGAATTGATTTCAATATAAATTTAACCAAAGATGTTTAGTTCAAGTTAAAGGCGATTAACCCAATTTTCATCATATCAATACAAGAATCATAATTTATTTATCAAACCAACTTCTGATATTCTTAACTTGTATTCAATCATTATAATACCAAGTCACACAATAATTATCATTTTATTTTCCTTAATTGCTATGCTACTAATTACAAGCACAAAACAAGGAAATGTAACTTAGTAAAAGGAATAACTCACTCCATGTAGATCCTAATCGAAGTAATCCTCAAAAAAACAATCTCGGGTCCTTCTCCACCTAAACAAGATGAAATATCCAAAATGAGTTTTTATAAAGTTTCTATTCTTAAAGATCTTAAACTTTTTTTAAATCGCGATAAAATCGTATAAGAGGAAATTCCAACTTCAAATGGCCATAACTTGCTCATTTTAACTCGGAATTTCGCATATAATATATATTTTCTATCTACTTGAAAAGATCTACACATTTCTAAACTTATTTTCATAAAAATAAGTGATTTGGGTCTCGAAAAGGCAACGACCAGATTTACCACCAATTTGCAAAAAAACTTGATTTCTTACTTTTATCAAAAGCTCACTTGAAGAGATAGATTTTCTGAATATTTTGTAAGCTTTTTGAAAGGTATATACATATATGTATGACATAACAAATGTATGAAGCAAATGAAGTTATCTCAATTTATGAAAAAGTAAAGTTTGAAATATTTTGAAATTTGAGAACTCTTAAAATATTCATTTGCTTTAAAATTATCTTAAGTTGTTTATAATGTATTTCTTTTCTTTTCCTAAATTTTATTTTCTTAATCTCCTTATATTCCTAAGAAATGATTTCCTAAGCTTACCATACTTTTTGAAAGTAGTAACACTTCTATATTTAGAAAATAATTTCTTGATGTCTTGAGATCATTTTAATGAAAAGAATTTCTATCATTTGAATAAAAGTGAAGTTGAAAAATCTTTGTTTACTTTTAAAAAGTCCTTTTTAGTGTTATGTATTTTTGTAAAATTCCTTATGAACTCCTCTAAGTTTTATTTAAGATAACTTCTTAATTTTTAGAAAACATTAGCTTCCTTATTTTATTTTTATAAAAGAATCTTTATTTTTAAGAAAACATTTCCTCATTTATTTTGTTGAGACAAAACCATTATGTTCATGCATGAATATGAATCATAAAGCTATGAAAACATAAAGAAACATAATAATTTAGAAGAATAAGCTAATAAGAAAATAAATCAAGTATTGGAACCTTAGCTTTTTCAAGGTATCTCGGGACTAAGAAATGACTAGTCCAAAAAGAAAAAGAAAATGTTTTGACTTGATGAGGATAAGTCTAAGACTACAAAGACTAGTCTTAAAAATAACTTGAAATTAAATAAATTGCAAGGAAGTAAATAAATTGCAAGCAAAGTAAATAAATTGCAAGACAATGAGCTTATATACTCTAAATAATATATATAGCTATATGGATATATTAGATAGTTATAAACATGAAGAAACATAAAGGAATTTAGATTATGAACAAAAACAAAGTATGAACCTATTGTTGCTTTCTTAAACTTCATGGTTTTAGAAAACACACACTAAATTCATACTAAATAGATGAACATATGTAAATCTTGAAGAAAGATTACCTAAAAGAACTAACTAGAGAGAACTTCTTGGAAGGACTTCTTGGAGAAATTTTGAGAGAGATTTGAGTATAGTAACTTTAGTGTAGAAGAAGTGTGAAAGAAGTGGAAGTATGAGGGGGTATTTATAGGAAAATGTGGAAGATAATTTGTGTTAATTAAATAAATGAAAAACAAAACAACGGGGCAAATATGGGGGTGGTCGGCGCAAAATTGAAGGGTGAAAGAGAGTGAAATTTATTTTTTTGTTATTTTATTAATTAAAAGTAAGAAATGAAAGAGGTGAAATTGTATTGGAAATGAAAATGTGTAAGAAATAGGTGTATGGGTTGTAAGAGTAGGTTGTAAGAAAAAGTAGAGATAGATAAATAGTGTAAAATAGTGTAATGTAAAGTAGACATGATAATTAAATATCGGTAGTAAGAAAATACATGTATAAATGCAATATTTGACATTTTTAGCTACCGAAAAATTATGAAATTGATATTTTTGCAAATCTTATATTTTTATGAGTCTAACGGTATATTTGAAATATTTTTTCCTATTTCGAGCTCCTGGACACATTTTTCAAAAACTGTGTCCGATCAGGTTCAAAACGAGTTTCAGTTTTACTAAACTGACCTTTTTAGGCTTCCTTGGATAATTACAAACTATTCTACTCACTAAACTTTTTCTTACTTTCTTGGGGTTTCTTAAACGGTGATGCCGGACTTAAGCGGTTACAGTAAACTAGGGTTTCGTTGACTCTGGAAATCCAGTTGACTTCCAATTAGGGTTTAAGCTTTAATTCGAATCCAAAAATTTCGCGATTTACAGCTTATTTGTGCAATTGTCCCATTCTTCAGATTCTTATGAATTATGTACATAATTTACATGTCATCATGATAATACAAATGGAATTTACAGATTGTGCGAGGCTATGGGAAGGGCAAAGAAAGTTGAGATAGAATATGGAAATCATTTTCTTTCAAATAGAATTGAGGAAGGAGTTGATGCTATTATTGATTTTGTCACGAGAGAAGGGCCTAAAGGCTGGGATGACCCTTGGAACTAATTTTGCATCTTGTACTCAAATTATTATCTCTTCAACGGCATCTGAATAAATTAAAGTGATATTGAATTATTGGACAAATCCAACTTAAATAATTCAACTCTTTTTTTATTTTTTTTAGCTCAAGGATATCATACCTTCGTGCTCCTTAGATTTTGTATGATATACAAATTATTTATGACCGTTCCTAATTTATAAGATATTGGACAAGACTCTGGTATTAGATAAATTTTTCCTTATGATAGTGAAGATAACCTAAAATTTTTGTTCATCCATTCTATGATACAATCTTAGAATATAATAAGCATAAAAAATTTTGATGAAGCCTTAAAATTTACGCTAGTGTAATTACCATCTCATTATCATTTGTTAGTCTTATAACCACCATTGATGTTGCTACTATTGTCTCAACCACCACCATGGTTACCACTACCATTAATACATGTGTAAGCGCCACACCATCATCATCATCATTACATTATAAATGTTGGTCCCAAAAAATAAGAACAAAGAGGGGGTGAATTGATCATTGTAAAAAATTTAAAAAACATTTCGAAAAAAATAAGCAGCGTTTCTTTGAACTTTAAAATCTTTAGTTGAAACTTCTTTAAAAATATATTGAACTAATTTAATTTTAGTAAAAATTAAAAAAATTTTAGTGGAACATATTGAATATATTACTCAATGAAGTTAGGCCTTCAATCATGCAAAACAAATTGATTTAGATCAAATATTGCCGGAATTTGGGAATTTATCTGAACATTCTTTCAGTTAAATATTTTAGGATATGCTCCATATTATACTCTTAAGTTTGATTGTTCTAATATGTTAGAAAATATCTTTTGAATAATGTTCTATATACTAGAATATGCTTCTTTTTATGAATTGAATCATATTCTAAGTTATCTTTTAACAATTTATTTCTTCTTTTAAAACTTTATAAGATTCATGTAATGCTTTTTAGTAATCATGCAGATCTGGTAAACTTAATAAGTATATTAACACCCTTTTGTTATCATCAAGACATCCATGAGAGAACCTAACAATTACCATCATATCACTACCATGATTATTAGCATTGTACAATCATCAATGCAAGCCACCATCATCATCACTTACATTAGTGGTAATATCACTACAACAAACATGGACTTTATAGCAAAATGTTAAGTATGTTTATCTTTTGCCACTCTAATTTTTTTCTTATACATGGTAGTGGAAGTTAATATTACATCTGTGGGTATAAGTTAATCAAAGAGGAAAAGAAAAGTTGGTAAAGATAAATCAAAAGAAAGACAAAAACAAAAGCAATAAAGAAAACCTCAATTTCTCTACTCCAGCATGTCTTAATCTCTCTTTACTCCAACTCCCCCAATCTCCTCCCACTTTTCATCTCTCTCATCCATTCCATAATATATATCATTTTTTTTCTCTTTTATTTTACATGTTTTTTGTTCCCTTTCTTTCTTCAATTTTGCTTTGGTTTTGGATCTTTTTTCTTTTCTTTTATGGTTAGGGTTTTTGAAATTGTAACTTTGGTATTTTTATTATGTTCATTTAGTTTGGAAAACCATTCCACATATTAGTTAGCATTTGAGGCATGACCAATTAAATATGCATCTTAGGTGTTGTATGGTTTTGTCTTCTAGATTTAGCTATATATAAAATTGGTATGTTTTATTCTTTCATACAATCTATTTATTGCCTCAATTAGTTTAGAAAATCATTTCACATTATTTTTATAACAAAAAGTGTTGAATTGCTATATCTAACTTATACATGAAAAGTTCTATCAATAACTCTACTCAAAACTTGCTTCACTATATACTTATAGAAGCTTCTATATTACTCTTGTTTTGACACTTAGAGGATTTTACTTGTTATAAATCCTTATTGTAGTTGTTTGTATCGTAAGCTATCAATACATAGCTTGCGATAGTGATAAGGTAAAAAAAGTTGTTGTAGAGCCATGATTACTTAGGTGAAGCTAGCGAGATGGTGCAGTTAGTTTCATTACTTAGGAAAGCAAGATTGTTTATACCTTTTTCAATTTTTTTTATTGGATTAGTGGAGCAACTATAGATGACTAATACCTTAATGTGGAGTTAGAAGAGGAGTTGGAAGAGTAGACTAAAACACAAGGTAGAACCACTAACTCATTACACATTTCTCTCTAACTGTATTTATTTCCACAATTTATTTTATACTTTGGTATTTTTGTTAGTTAAGCTTCTTGAACCATCACTTAATTAGGCAATCAAGAGGGCTAAAAATTTTTTTTATAATCTAAATAAAGCAATTTTTCATAATAAAATGAACGTTACTTTAATAATCAAGAAAAGGTTGTTTTCACAGAAGTAATTTTCAAAAGCTAAAGTTTTACTTCATGATCTAAACAAAAGTTTTAAAAAAGAATATTATGATAACCAATTTTCCTTGTTGCATGAGTTGATTCTGCTACTAAAGGTTAGCTCCCTATTGGTGAATGGCTATGGGCTGATGAGATCGTATAGGTTCATGCCTGGTTTGTGGTTGATGGCAGCAATTTTGTAACATTACTCATGTCATTGTACGAACTTTTTGGCATTGATCCTCATAGTAGGCTAGAAATAGCTAGCTTGCACGACTAATGTGTGCAACAATTCAGCTTTGATGTGATTACTGACTCCCTAGCATGAAGATCTTCCAAGGCAAGTTATCCTTCCTCTTGGTATAGGTAATGAAGCAAGGGAAAATTGTAACCTCCCTTGTAAAGGATCCTATTGATTAATATGTAGTTGGCTACTTTATACAATAACCTCTCTACTTCTACTCTATCAGAGAGCAAGATACCAATCTTCAAGTAGTCTTTTATTAGTGTCATCCAGCTCGGTGGTGGAAGAATGTTCTGTAGTTCAAGTACTTGCTGTGTCGTTTTCATGGTAGATTTTTCCAAGAAGTATTGTATGAAGATTTTTTCTTCAATCTTACCCAGTTCGGGGACTACTAGTGAGGTGAACTTAGAGAGTCTGTCAGCCTCCATATTATTGGTTCTTGGTATTTTGAAGATATCCCAAGAGGATAGCCCTTGAGACAAGGATCGAATTGTTTCCAGGTATTCAACTATCTCTTCATTCTTTGCTTTGTAAGAGCCTTTAACTTATTGTACCACGAGTTAGGAATTTGAAAAAATTTTCAACTCTCCAATGTTTTCCCTAACGTTGAAAGCAAGTCGAAGCCTAGCAATCAAGGCCCTATACTCTGCTTCGTTGTTGCTTGTAGGTAAATCGAACTTCAAAGCATAGCATATTTTAACTCCGTGAGCTAGCTCCACTCTGCAACCCCCCATGTAGAAGAACCATCTACATGGAGTGTCCATATTGCCTTTTGTTAGTTTTCTCCATTTGGTAGGCCTGTGTATTCTTCTACCAAATCTACTAGTACTTGCGCTTTGATAGCATCTCAGGGCTGATATTGCATCCTATATACGCTGAGCTCGATAGAAAACTTCATTATTCTTCCAAACACATCGAGTTTATGAAGAACTATTCTCAAGGGAATGTCAGTGAGAATGATGATTTAGCATGCCTAGAAATATGGTTGCAGGCACTTGGCTAGTATCACTACTGTTAAAGAAAATTTCTCCAGCTTTGTGTATCTTTCTTCCACCCCTTGGAGGATGTGGCTGATGTAGTACACAAGTTAGTGTTACCACCCTTCTATTCAGGTTAAAACCAAAGAGAGAACTCATTCTCTCACTGTGAGGTATAGATATAGGTCTTCTCCTAGGATTGGGGTCAATAGTATTAGTAGTTTTGTTTAGAAACTCTTAAGGTCTTTGAAATCCTTTTGAGTCTTTTCAGTCCGTTTGAACTTATCGGATTTCTAAGGATCTTGAAGAACTCCAAGCATTTGTCGACACTTTTGGGGAGGAATCTACTTACCGTGGTTATTCTTCCCATGAGTTATTATACTTCTTTGACCGAAGAGGGTGGTTTCATCTTTAAGATAGCTTTGATCTTATCAAGGTTGGCCTTAATCCCTTTTTGCGACATGATATAACCTGAGAACTTTCTGAGGTGTCCGAAGGTGCTTTTATATGGGTTGAGCTTCATGTTTTAGAAGCAGAGCCAGTCGAAAGTTTCCTAGAGGTTGTAGAGATGTTCTTTTGCTTATCTACTCTTCACTATCATGTTGTCGAAATAAGCTTCCATGTTCCTACTAATCTAGGGCTTGAAAGGTGGCTTCAACATTTTTTAGCTTGAATGGCATTACTTTGCAACAATATATGCCAAAGGAAGTAACAAAAGAAGTGTAGACTTCATCAGCCTCGTCTATTTTGATTTGGTTATAGCATGAAAAGGCATTCACGAAGCTCAGTAGCTCACGACATAAGGCGTTATCTACGAGCTAATCGATTCAAGGTAATAGGAAACAATCCTTCAAGCATGCCCTGTTGAGGTTAGTGTAGTCTACACATATTCACCGCTTTCCACTTGATTTTTTACCAATACCACGTTAACGAACCAAGTTGGGTATTTCTCCTCCCTAATGAATTCGGCTACAGGAGTTTTTTGGACCTCTTCTTCTATGGCAGCCTATAGTTTTGGGATTATCACACCCCAAAGGGTACCTTAAACATGATAGCCCACCACACTCAATATTAAAACTTAAGTATGACAACCTGTTGAACTTTATGTTCACAAATGATTTTGATGAGAATAATCATTACACAATTAATTATTTAAATATCCTTAATTGTTCAAATACTTAAAATATTTATATGTATATGCTCTGTATTTGTTTTGTTGTTGTTTAAGTTATAATAAAACAAAAGTTGAAGAAAATTCAAGACAAAGCTATCGAGCCTAATAAAAGAAAGGTGGAGGCACTATTCATCAAATAGAGACAAAAGACTAAGTTTTGAGCAATACTATGAAGTCAAGAGCTGAAGTTGTCACGCCCCGAAGGGTATCCTAAACGTGGCAGTCCGCCGTACACAATATTAAAGCCTAAGAATGACCACCTCAGTCACGCGAAGGCTTCCATACTATGTACAAGGCGTCTAACACATGGAGGAGACTCGTCGGAGTAATGCATTTTATGTTGATACAACTTAAGAACAATGTAAAGGAAATTCAATTCACTATTCTTCAAAATACAACTCATTCACTTCAATTACAATTCATCAAAAGATTCTACTACATAAACTATTACAAGGCAAATAGGAAAACCTAGCTAATAACTTCAAACATTCTTATGTCTTGCCGGAACCCGGAGTCATACCCGGCTCCAACCAATTCAGTCCCCACTTTGCATTCTTGAGATAACCTGTTCATTTAAACAACTATAGGGGTATAAGCTACACTAGCTTAGTGAGTGAAAACTTCCAGGATTACATTTATAACACATCATACAATCAAGTGATTAGTCAGACAAGTGATATGCATCAAACTCGTGAATTCAACAAACATATGACCTGCCGGAAATCATATGTGGATGGACTTGCGCCCTCCATCCCGGGTTAGCAGATTAACGAATCCTGCGGTACGACCGAGACCGTTTCAGCTTACGGACAACTATAAACTATAAAATCGTTTAAGGTACAACGATAAACCGACAAATGCTAATGCTCTATCCCCATCGTGTATGAATGAGTTCAATTTCATCTTCAATTCCAAATAATCAATTATACCAATTCTTTTAAGTGATCAGTCAATAATCGCAGACAATCAATTCTAATTCATCTATACAGGCAATAGTTAATCACTCGGCTTCGATATTCTTACATTCCATTTCTCATATCAACAACAAGCATACATCTTTCCCATTCGTCCCCATCATGCATATCCATTTTATCTTTACCAAATACCTAGTGCAACTATTATTACAATCACATACAATAAATGAAATCGGAAGTAATACTCACTCGGCCATTGGATCACCGATCTCTTAGTACAAGTAATCCGGTGGTAGGGAATCGTCGTTCTTGGGGTCACCTAAGAAGGAAGAAATACCCTAATAAGTATTTCATCACTTAACTAGTCCAAGCTATCTCATACAAACTATCAAATTTGTAATTCTCGTCCTAAGCGGAAATTCCAACTTAAAACGGCCATAACTTGGTCATTTTAACTCGGAATCTCGCAAATTATATATCAATTTCTATCTACTTCGAAAGATCTATCTATTTCTAATATTATTTTAAAGATTTGAAAACATTTAGGTCTCGGAACGGAGGGATCAGATCTGATCAGTAACGGTTTCCGATTCCGAAAAATAGTTTTGTAAACGTTTGTAATATTCCTATCTTATAGATTAGCTATACATGCAATATAAATGATTTCCTAACATGAATGACATGAGATGAGCTTAGTGTATGCATGATCTTGATGATTTTACTAAAAGGAAATTTTATAACTTTTTATTTTGCAAGACCATAATGACAACTTACTTATGAAAAATCTAGTTTTCTAACTTTTATCATTTCCATTTGTTTTGGATTTGTTACTTAAGAAAATATAATTATTTTTGTCAAAATTGAGTCTTCATTATATATACTACTTATGACCTTCATTTCTACATAAAAATTCCCATTTTACACTTTGTAAATATGTTTTCCAATATGACTTCTCAAAAATCCGAATTTTAGAAAATCCACTTTTTGAATGATTCATTTGGGGAAAACTTGTTTAATGCATTAAAATTTAAGACCTTATGATACCTATTACTTAAGGACTTCATTTAATACATAAAACTTTCATTTTGAACTTGGATAATAGGTGTTCTTATGGCCTTCACTCAAAATTACGAATTTCACAAATTGGTTACTAACTCAAAATGTTCTCATCTTAATTCTATTTCTTGTTTTATACATTAATCTCATCAAAACTCATTTCAACTTATAAAAATCACTACTTAATGATACCTATTACCTATATACTTCATTTTTCACATAAAACATGAGTTTTGATGTTGATAAATGGGTTTTAAAATTTGGTCTTGGTTGGGATCCGAATTTACAAAATTCATTTTTGGACATATCTTTTGATAAAACCTATCTAAACTTATGAAAATCCATTCCTTACATATCACATATTAAGAGCCCTTCATTTCTTGAATAAAAACTTTATTTTTGAGTTGGAAAACATGTTTTTAAAATAGGCCTTGGCCAAAATCCGAAAATAGAATTTTTATTTTGAAAATAACTTTTGGAAATCACTTTTGATTCTTGTAAAAAGAAGTCTTGATGATATACATATATTAAGCCTTCATTTTCTTAATAAAATTTACATTTTGACACTTGGAAAGTAGTTTTTAAATGGGGGTCTTGCCAAAATACGAATTCCACAATTTTGTTTGAGTTTATAACTAAGATCTATAATTAATATGAACATAAACATTAAACAAATGCATGGTAATAAGCTATAAACATCATGGATCTAAACTTCACTTATCAAAATCTTTCATTTATGGTATCTATACTCTAAGCCCTTCATTTTAAATGAAAAATATACATTTTAAAGTTGAAAAACCACTTTTCTAAATAGGGTTCCATTTTCATCCGAATTTTCAAAATTGATTTTTGTTGAAAACAAAATAGATCTTGGGTTTCCTACAACTTTCCTACCATCATCAAGCTATAGCAAGTTGTTCATGAACATAAACAAAGATCTAATGCATCTATGAACTCAAAACTTTAGATCTAGTTTTCTAAACTAGTTTTACATGCATGAATCACTAAGATAGACATGTGAATGCTAGATCTATGCATAAATCATAAGGAATAACAAAAATAACAACTTAAATAACAAGATCTATGGCATAAACAAAAATCAAAGCCATAAAAAGTTAGATCTACAAAATATAATAACTTTAAACAAGAAAATAATTATAATACAAGGTAATAAAAGTGGAGAAGAGAAAGATTTCATTTTTGGCATCATCATCCTAAGCTTTTAAGCTTATGGAAGTTCATTTGATGCATGAAACCTTCATTACACTTTACCTATATCACCTATGGAGCTTTGGGAAGAAGATTTGCTTAGAAATCTTTTAAAAATGAAGTGTGGAAGCTAATGAAAGGTGTGGGGGCAGCTTGTTTTCATAGAAGAACAAGAGGAAAAGAAGAAGAAGGAGAGGAAAAATGAGAGAGAAAGACTAAAGAATGAAAGAGGGAAGTGAGTAAATGAAGGAGAGAGAGAAAATGAGTGCATTTAATGTGTGTTAATTAATTGAAAGAGAAAAAAATAAAGCAAGGGCAGAAATTTGGGGGGGAATTCACGTGAAAGAGAGGGGGAGAGAGAGAGAAATTTGATTGGCTTTTGACTTGAAATTGTAATGTAATTAATGGTATGTGTAGCTTTTTGAAAAAGTATTGAAAGAGAGTTATTGTAATTAATTTTTGGAGGGTTTCAAAGGACAAAAGGCAGCCAAAAGGAGTCAAAAAAATCTGCCAAGAATTGATTTAATAAAGTGTAAAAAGATTGAAGTGAAAAAGAAGTGATGTGTGAGAGGTGTACTTGAAAAGATGGGTTGTAAGAGTACTTTCTTAATAAAATAAAACAAAATAAAATAAAATTAGAAAAATTATTCCAAATAATTGTAGCAGATTTTTCATAATTAAAATTAAATAATTATTTGAATTATTTTAGTATTTTAACAAATATGTTACCGGTATGATCAAAATACGCGAATATGGGTTATAAATAATATTTTTATAACCCGAAAAATTCTAGAAAAATATTTTATGGGAATAAAATATTTTTAAAATATTTTCCAATTATTAAATTAATTTATTTTATTTTTAGTACCGGGTCTTAAACAGAATCTGATCCCGTAAAGACCCGAAACGAACTAAATTTTAGAAAAACAAAATTTTATATAACATATAAAATATTTATCTAAAAATATAAGACTTTATAAGAATAATAAAATTTTGTAATAAAATAAAAATGAATAGTGCAAAAGACTAATCAATTACCGGTAATAATGGAAATACGATAAAAAGGTTATAACTGTAACTTTTATAACCCGAAAAATTATATAACTGATATATTTAAGAATCTTATGAAATTACGAGTCTAATGGTACTATTGGTATATTTTTGATATCTCGAGCCTTGGGACACGCTTTTCGAAGTCTGTATCCGAACGGGTTCGAAATAGGTCAAAAATTTACCAATCTGATATTTTTAAACAAACTCATATTACTATGAGCTATTCTACATATTTAAACTACATCTCGGCCTCTAGGGTTAGGGGCGCTAGATTGCCAGACTTACGCTATTGTGTTCCGGTTAGGATTTCCGGGTGATTTTCCTGTTTAGACCTTTGCCAATTTGGAAACTGATATTTATGTTTATACAACATATTTAATTTGAGAAATTTATTTTAAATTTTATTTTTGTAAGTATTTAATATCTCTTAATGTTTTCGGAATTCTTGAATTGAGTTATATTTTCGAAAGTCAATCGTTATTTGCTTTTTAATAATTTGTTTTTGAGCTTTCTATTACCCGTTTGTATAAGTCGGAGTTAAATATGAAATTTTTTGTACGTCGTGGTTTTCAATTTGAAGACCACTGAGTTCTTATTTTATTGTTTAAAGATTTTCATTTTCTCAAGATTAAGAAGTTTCTGAATTCGTTCGTGAATTAGGACTTATCGAAATTCGGTTTTAATTTGAAGTGATTTTTAGGGTTTATTTTCGAAGTTCATCTTGAAATTATTTACTGAAATTTTTCGAGGCTTACAGAAGTTTTGGCCAAAATCATAAAGTCAAGAGCTGGAGTTTGGGCAAAATCATAAAATCAAGAGCTGGAGTTTTGAGCAAAATTTATAAAGTCAATGGTTGAAGTTTAGGCATCGACCTCAGACCTCGACTTTAGAAAGTTTGGTCTTGACTTCGAAAGAAAAGAGCTGTTGGAATGCATTTAATGTATATGTTAGATACATTTAATGCTCCTTCACTGCTTTTGAACTTTTACACGTTATTAAACATTAAGTATATTAAACATAAGTAAGGGTTGTCAAAACTTTTTTATAATGACCAAATTTTTTATCAACTGTAAATAGAATTTTTTCTCTTCTCTTTAAAAGAGAATGAAATATTAGAATTTTTAAATGCACAATAAAAACAAAAACAACGTTCTGTTAAGTTTTTTTTTTTGTACTTGTGTTTTTGTTCTCGTTCAATTTAATTTGTAAATTTTTCTTAAGAGAACAATTAGTGCTTTATTTCGAAATTTGTTGATATACTCTAAATGAGAGTTTTTGAGCACTGTTTAAGATTTATAAAAGTTGATTATCTGCTCATTTAAGGAGCTTAGTTTGTAAAAGGAATTTGTAAAATTTCTAAAGTATTTTCTATTGTAAATTGCTCAAGTAGGAGCATTTCTTTGTAAAGGAAATTTATATATCTCCTTTATAGCTTTTCGGTTTGTAAATCTACTCATATAGGAGCTGTTTGTTAAAAGTCCTCATTGGAGGCAAAGAGAAGTTCTTGTGTGAGGCATTGAGAAAAGTCTTTGTACAGGCAAAGGAAGTCCTTCGTGGAAGGCAAAGAGAAGTCCTCAGTAGGAGGCATTTGAAGTCTGGTCTGGAGTTACTAGCATCATCTTAATTGCGATTAGGCGGGAAGTCCTTCATGGAAAGTAAAAAGAAGTCCTCAATGGGAGGCATTTGAAGTCTGGCCTAGAGTTACCAGCATCGTCCTAATTGTAATTAAGTGGGAAGTCCTTCATGGAAGGCAAAGAGAAGGCTGGTCATGTGTTACCAGCATAACAATTGATTTATCAAGTGGAAGTCCTTTGTAAAAGACAATTGTAAAAGTCCTATTATGATAGGCTTTGTTGTAATTCCTCATTTAAGAGGTGTATTGATTTTGGAATAATCAATATAGTGATAAAAGTTTTTTTTGAGGCATTTATACCTTGAAGAGTAGGCAATAAGCCGAGCTTCCTGTTAAATCCTCATATTGCTTTTCTTTCTCTCTCTGTGTGCTTTTTTATCTCAATTTATTTGTTAATTAGTTTTAATTAGTTTATTCTGCTGTATTTTTTTTTGTTTAAGTTATCTCTTGTCTTATCTTAATTAATTAATCTGGTTTGATAAAACCAAAAAATTTGTAATACTTAATTCACCCCCTCCCCTCTTAAGTATTCATTGTGTATTATTATTTCTAACAATTGGTATCAGAGCCTAGTCTCTCTTATGGTTGATTGCTTAAACATGAAAGAGAAAAGATCATGGCTTCTAATAGACTAGGATTCTTAGAGGGTCAAGCTATAAATAGGACACCGCTTCTTAGTGGGTGGTAATTACCCTTATTGGAAGTGTAGAATGAATATATTTTTGAAAGCTCAATGTAGATTAATATTGAGAGTATTGAAAAAGGACATTTTACAATTGAAAAAAAAAATGAAGATCAATATTCAGAAGATGATTGGAAAAAATAGGATTATAATGAAGCTGCCATGAATATTCTTCATTGTGGATTGAATGAAAGTGATTTCAATAGAGTTTGTACTTGTAAATCTGCTAAAGAAATCTGGGATGAACTTGAAGTAACTTATGAAGGAACTTCAAGGATCAAAGACACTAAAATAAGCTTGTTGGTTGGTTAATTTGAAAGTTTTAAGATGCTGCCTGGTGAAACAATTGATCAAATGAATGATGGATTCATTAATATCATTAATCCTTTGAGTGTTTTGGGCAAGAGCTTTACTAATGTTGAAATAAATTCAAAATTGCTCAGATCATTGCCAAAGGAACAAGAAGCAAACGGACAGCAATAGAGGAAACCAAGGATCTTAGCATGCTAACAAAAGAAGAGCTTCTTGGTGCACTCAAGACTCATGAGCTCATCAAGAATCAAAGTGAAGAATCCTAAAAGAAGGCTAGTGCTCTGAAGGCTAGTGCTCTAAAGGCAACCAATGATGATTCTAATAAGGAGAAGATAAACGAGGATGTTGTGTTGTTTAAAAAGAATTTCAACAAATTTATGAAGGCTAGTAGCTCCTCAAGTTTAGTAAGGAAAGGAAAGATGTTGTGTGCTATAAGTGTCAGAATCTAGGACACATCCAACCAAACTGCCTTCTCCTCAAGAAAGCACAAAAAGGATCTAAGAGGGAAGCACTTATTGCTACTTGGAGTGATGAAGACTCATCAAATTCTGATGAAGAAGAGTTATGCTTCATGGCAGTCCACGATGAGGTAAATAATCCTTCAACTTCCTACTCTAATGATGAATTGCTTGACATGTATAAAAAAGTTTGTAAAAAGCTTAAAATATTTGAAGAAGATAATAAACAACTTAAAAACCTGATGTAAAATGCTTTAGTTAGATTAGAAGATTTTCAAGATGAAATTAATGAGCTTAAAACTGAAAATGAAGAAAAAGGCGAAACAATAACAGCTCTAAGTTCTGAAAAAGACAGCTTGCATGAAAATCTTACGAGCATAAATTTGAAAATTAATGAAATTAGAAATAAAATTAGGAAACTAAAAACAAAAAATAAAATTCTGGTTGAACAAAATGATAAATTAAAAATTATAAATGATCTTTTAGATGTAGAAATTAAAACTATAAAAGATGATAATAAACTTGCATTTACTAGCAACAACATCAATAACAATGAACTTCTGAAAGAGCTATGAGCTAAGAACAGAAAATATAAATATGAAATCTAGCTTAGATGATTCAAAAGTTGTCATAGCTAAATTCACACAAGAAGAGAAAAATTTAAATACTCTCCTTGGTGAGCAAAAATCTGATCCTAACAAATATGGAATTGACTATGATAGTCACAGGAATTATAAGTCTCATAAGACTCGGTTTGTAAAAGCCACTTATGACACTTGTAATTATTGCGGCAAGTCTGGCCATATTGCACATAAGTGTGCGATAAGGAAGGCTTTGCTCTCAGGTCATAAAAGCAAGTATGTTTGGATGGCTAAGAAAGAAGTTTTATCTGTTTCTAACCCAAGAGGACCCAAATAGAAATGGGTACCAAAGAAACAATAACTTGCTTCGCAGGGATCCTCAACTGGCAGCAAAAATGGTACTTAGACAGCGAATGCTCTAGGTATATGATCGGAGTTGCTTCCAAATTTTCAAATCTGGACTTGATGGATCAAGGAGTGTTACTTTTGGTGATGATAGAAAATCAACTGTTTGGGTAAAGGTAGCATTATCCTTAATAAAGATCTTGTTATTAATAATGTATTGTTGGTAGATAATCTAAAACATAATCTGCTTAGTATAAGTCAACTTTGTGATAATGGTTTTATAGTAACTAGGAACAAAGCTTGGTTAGTTGCTAAAGACTATACACAAGAAGAGGGCATAGATTTTGATGAGACTTTTGCCCCGGTTGCGAGACTAGAATCTATAAGAATGCTTTTGGCATATGCTACACACAAAGATTTTATCCTTTATCAAATGGATGTCAAAAATGCTTTTCTAAATGGTTTCATAAAAGAAGAGGTCTATGTCGAGCAACCACTAGGTTTTGAAAATAATGAATTTCCCAATCATGTTTTTAAATTGAACAAAGCTCTTTATGGTCTCAAGCAAGCTCCTAGAGCTTGGTATGAAAGACTTAGTAGCTTTTTGATAAATAATGGATTTTCAAGAGGAAAAATTTATACAACTCTTTTTATCAAAAATCACAATTCTGATACATTAATAGTATAGATTTATGTAGATGACATTGTGTTTGATGATACTAATTCTTTACTTATAAAAGTTTTTGTTGAGTCCATGTAAAAAGAATTTGAAATGAGTATGATGAGAGAACTCACTTATTTTCTTGGGCTACAAATGAAGCAATCAAGATTAGGAACTTTTATTAATCAATCTAAACATACTAAAGATTTGTTAAAAAGGTTTAAAATGGATAGTTGTAATTCTAAACCTACACCTATGAGCACTAGTGTAAAGCTAGACAAAGATGAAAAAGGTAAAAATGTTTGTGAGAAGATGTATTGATGCATGATAGGTAGTTTGTTATATTTAACAGTTTCTAGACCTGATATCATGTTTTCTATATGTGTATATGCGTGATTTCAATCATGCCCAAAAGAATCTCACTTGGGTACAATCAAATGCATCTTCAAATACCTTGTGGGCACTATTGAAATTGGCTTGTGGTATCCTAAACATACTTCTTTTGAACTTGTTGGGTACTTTGATGCTGACTTTACTGGTAGCAAAGTAGATCGGAAGAGCACAAGTGGCACATGCCATTTTCTTGGTAATTCCTTAATATCTTGGCACTTAAAGAAGCAAAATTCTGTTGCATTATCAACTGCTGAAGCTGAATATATAGCTGCTGGCAGTTATTGTGCACAAATTTTATGGATGAAACAAACTTTATTAGACTTTGGTTTAAAATTTGAAAGTGTACCAATTCATTATGATAATACAAGTGCTATAAATTTGATTAAAAATACCATTCAACACTCAAGAGCCAAGCATATTGAGATTAGACATCATTTCATTCGTGATCATGCTCTAAACAAGGACATTTGCTTGGAATTTGTTGATACAAACTATTAGCTTGCTGATATTTTTACTAAACCCTTGAGTGAAGAACGATTTTGCACTTTAAGAGGAGAATTGGGCATGTTAGAGGTTGATGAGTGGTAAAATATTTTTGAACCAGGAACTTCCTTGAAAATCTGATCTTAAGTCTCTTAGTTGATAAATATTGCAGGCTTTAGACTAAAGTCTGCACTTGATGTATGTTTGTGTTTGTGCTTGTATGCCAATGTTTGTCTTCTGTAATTTTCTATTGTTATGAATTTGTTTATATCCTTCTATGCTTTGTTTTAAAAAAATTTTGTTCAAACCAAGGGCAGATGTAAACCTCAGTTTTCTTAGTAACCAAGTAAACTTCGGAAATCGGAAAATAAAACCCTAAACAGGATTAGTATAAGCAACCTAGGAACCCTAGATCCGGCTTTTCTTCGATTTCAATTTAAAAAAACCTCTATAATATAATTTAATGTGGATTACTGTTTTAAAGTATATTTCAAACCATAAAAAGTTCTGATTTTGAAAATTTTCTATTCCGGGCCTTCCCGAGCTCTATTACGGAAAAGCGAGCCTCAGAATTAGAAATTAAAAAAAATATTCCATAATACTCTTTAGAACCGAAATTTTATAAGGAATTCAAAAATATATGTTTTATAATTTTTCGGGTTATAAAGATTACAGTTATAGCCTTTTTCTCGTATTTTCTTTACTACCGGTAAAGTAAATGTCTTGTGTACTATTTATTACTATTCACAAGTACAACCTACACACACAACCCATACCCTAGTCTTACAACCTTACAAACCCTCAATTATATTTTTTTTCTAAGAATTTTTGTCTCTTAACAAATTATTACATTTAATACTTTTTAATTACATATATCACAATTTAAAACAATTTCAAATCTCTCTCTCTTTTCCCCATGGAGGCCGATGCACCCTCCCCCCTAATTGACTCTAATTTACTTTATTTTAATCCTTTTATAATATAAAACAAACCCTAAATCACTTAATATAAATAATCCTTTTCTTTTCTCTCTCATCATTTTCATTTCATTTGTCTCAAAACTCTCACTCTCTTTTTTTTTTTTCTTTTGTCGTGGAGCTCAACCTTACATACACACACACACAAGCTTCATTTCTTCTTCATTTCTCACCTATTTCAAGCTTTAGGTGATGATTCTTAAGCTTTCCTACCATTTAATCTTGTAATGGCAAGATTATTCATGAGTGTTTTCACTCTAAGTCCCCATGAGCACTTGCTAGGGACAAGAAAATGCTACTACATGAATATCAAGTAATCACAAGAGTAGATCTTGTGTTTGATTAAGTTTTTGTTGAAATATCTTCATATTCATGCATGTAGAAGTAGAGTAAAATAGAGAACTAGCATAAAAACTCATGTTCATGCTTTTAAACTTCATTTCACACATCATAAGTAGTAGATCTAGCTTTTAGATGCTTATTGTAAGCCCCGGAAAATTTCAATAAATAATTTCAAGATGAACTTCGAAAATAAACCCTAAAAATCACTCCAAATTAAAATCGAACTTCAACTAGTCCAAAAACACAAGTGAATCTAGAAATTTCCGCATCTTGAGAAAAACAAGAATTCTTAAAAACAAAATAAAAACTCAACATACTCCAATTCCAAAACCACTACGTATGACAAATTCTATACGTAACTTCGACTTATGAAATCGGGTAATAGAGATTCCAAAAACCAATTACTAAAAAGTGAATAACGATTAACTTTCGGAAATGAACCCAATTCAAAAATTATGAAAACGTTAAAAGATATTAAATACTTACGAAAATAAAATTTAAGATAAATTTCTCAAATCAAATATGTTGTGTAAACATAAAATGCTAGTTTCCAAATTGGCAAGGATCTAACCCGGAAAATCACCTGGAAACCCTAACCGGAATACAATAGCTTAAGTCCGGCAATCTAGCGCCCCTAGCCCTAGAGGTCGAGGTGTAGTTTAAATATGTAGAATAGCTCATAGTAATATGACTTTGTTTAAAAATACCAGATTGGTAAATTTTTGACCTATTTTGAACCTGTCACGCCCCAGCGGTACCCTAAACGTGACAGCCCGTCGTACGCAATATTAAAACTTAAGAATGACTACCTCAGTCACTCGAAAGCTTCCATATCGGTACAAGGCGTACATTCACAACAAAGGGAGACCGGTGGAGTAATGCATTTTAAGACATTGGCAGCGGAACATGCAAAATAACACTTAAATATATTTCATTGAAATAAAAGTCTTACAGCTTCTAAGGGGCATTCCCCCGATAATTCATAATAACATGGTTCTAAATATAACATAACTAAAGCTAGAAGATTTTAGAAGAAATCTACTCTATAACTTCAAAATAGATTGCCTCCAAAAGCTTCTCAAAATAAGGATTCTACCCGGGAAATCAAGGTGGTCTCGGGTGCAAAAATAATCCTGCAATATCAAAAGTCTATAGGAGTATAAGCATGACTAGCTTAGTGAGATATTCCTTACGCAATAGTACTCATAACAACAATCAAACAAGTTTATTAATCAAGCATATGAATGCAACAACCATATGATCAAACATTACATACGACTATCCGGTTTCGTATGTTTGATGGATTTACCCCTCCATCGGTGGTTAGGGAATGCTTTGAACTGGGTCCCGAACAACCTCCTCAAGTTTGCGCCGTCTTGGGGTTCCAACGAACCGTACTACTAGTCCCCGGGCCTTCCATGCCCAAAGCGATCGATCCGGCTCGGCTACACCTTGAGGCCGTATTCCCCGTACGTCCTAACCCTCAAGATGTAGCTAGGCAGCTTACCTTTCCGGTCCCACGCTGAGGAGTAGTAGCAAAACTTCGAAATGATATTCTAAGTGATATGCATGAGCAATTTATTATATGGGATTTCAATATGACATTAAATCATTTAAAGCGATCAAACAATATTTGCACACATAACAATACATACATGGAAACATTTATATCAATCACAAATCGGGTTCCGATATACTTATCGTTCATTGATCGCACACAACGAATCACATACATAATTCCCATAATATCCCACATGCATATCAATTTTATCTTTTCCTAATATCTAGTGCTCTATTCTACAAGCACATGCGCGAATACATAAGCGTAAAGGAAACTCACTCGTCCATAGCGCTCTAGGAGTCGAAGTAATCCTCGGGGAAGACAAGATCGTGATCCTCGACACCTAAACAAAAGAAATACCCAACATGAGTATTTCATCCAAGATCTATTCAAGTTCTATACTTCTATCTTAAAGAATTCGTAAAAATCGTATGGAATGGAAATCCAACTTAAAATGGCCATAACTTGCTCATTTTAACTCGGAATTTCGCATATTATATACCGATTTCTACCTACTCGAAAAGATCTATCTATTTCTAAGGTTATTTTCATCAAAAGAAGTTATTTAGGTCTCGGAATAGAGCGTACAGATTTGATACGAATTTTCCAAACTTCAAAACTAGAGTTTTCAAACTTTACTTCACTCAAGGGCTTTTGTACAAAAATATAGATATATAGTATGATTGAAAAATCCCTTGAATATATGTATATACATATGTATAATCTCATACTATATGCATGAATTTGGTGTTGTCTCAACAATGGTTTTGTAAAACAAATGTCTTGAAAGTGAGATAAGCTTAAGGCTTGAAAAGAATTTTATTTTTGAAAAATTTCCTAAGTTATCATAAATGAGTATTTCCTCCTTTTAACTCCATTCCTTCAAAAAGTTATTTTAATCTTTCAAGATTTCCATAAATTTATTTCTAGCGTTTTGGAAAACAAGTCTTTCTAAATACTTTATGGTTAGTTCCACTTTTAAAAGAAATCATCTTATAAGTTATTTTTGAAAAACTTATCTTAGACTTTAGTGTTGGTGGAAAACTTTGACAATTGAATCTAAGAAATCCTTTGTTTAAGTCTAAAGAAACTTTCTTATTTATTTGAAAAGAGAATTTATATTAACTTTACTTTATGTATTTCTTGGTAAAAACCATATATTGTTACTATCTTTAGAAGAATATTTGTTTAAGATAAATTTCAAACCTTTAAGGAAAATAACTTCTTATGTGACAAAATTTATATTTAAAAAGAGTTCTTATTCTTATTTTAAGAAAACTCATTTCTATTATGATTGAGACAATAACAACATATTCATGTATGAATGAGAGTTTTTGACTATGAAAAATATAAAAACAACATAAATGAAGTAAGAGCATAAAAGTAAAGTCAAGTATTGGGAACCTTAGCTTCATCAAGGTATCCCGGGACTAAGAATGGACTAGTCCTCAAAGAAAAGAAAAGCAAAGAAATAAAATTGTTTTGACTTGATATGGACAAGTCTAAGACTAGAAAGACTAGTCTTAATATTGCATAAAACAAGTAAATAAATAAATTGCAAGACTTGAAAATAAATAAATAACAAGTGAGCTTATATGCTCTAAATAAATATATATACATAATACTTATATATTAGGTTAGAAACAATAATAATATCAACATACAGAAAATAAGAACATGAACAAAAACAAAACATGAATAAATTGTTGCTTCTTTAACTCAATGAGTCTAAGAAACATACACTAAACTCATGTTAAGTTATATGAACATGATGAAGAAAATTTTACCTAAAGTTTATGGTTGTTGAAGAAGAAAAGAATGGGTTGTTGTATTATGTGGGAATTGGTTTTCTAAAAAAAGAAGACTTGAGAGAGGTTGGGAGAGGAATTTTGTGGAGTGATTTTGAGAGAGTTTTAGTATGAATTTTTGTTGTGTGAAAGAATGGAAGAGGAAGGGGTATTTATAGATTTTTGGAGTGGAAATTTGTGTGATTAAATTTAATTGAAATTGAAAATAAAATTGATGGAAGAGGGGGCATAGGGGCCCGGTTTTGGTACATGTAGGGGGGAAATAATTATTTTTGTTTGTTTTGTATTAAAAGAAGTAATGTGTAAAGTGTGATGTGATTAAAGTTGTATGGGGAAGGTAAATTGTAAGGTATAGGTATGGTAGAGTGTAAGAATAGAGTGTAAGAAAAAGTAGAGATAGGTGAATAGTAATGAATAGTAGAAAAGTACTATGAATAGTAGACTAGACAATTAAAATACCGGTAGTAAAGAAAATACGCGTAAAAGCCTATATCTGTTATTTTTAGTTACCGAAAAATTCTAAAACTGATATTTTTGAAAACCTTATATTTTTACGAATCTATTGGTGTTGTCGGAATATTTTTGCTATCCGGTGCTCCGGGGCACGGTTTTCGAAAACTGATCCCGATCGGATCCGAAAGGACTAGAAAAATTCGAATCTGATATTTTTAGGCTTCCTATATATTACGAACCATTTTCCACAATTATCTCAATTTCGTTTTCTAGGGTTTAAGAACACGGGAGTGCCGGATCTAGATTCACTAGACTAATCATATAACTAGGTTAACTTTAGGGTTTCGTTTTAATTTCCGGTTCTTAGGGTTTGCCAAAATTATCGAAAAATCTAGGGGCTTACAGAACCCGTTCAGATACAGACTTCGAAAAGCGTGTCCCGGGGCTCGAGACATCAAAAATATGCCAATAGTACCTTTAGGCTCGTAATTTCATAAGATTTCTAAATATATCAGTTATATAATTTTTCGGGTTATAAAGTTATAGTTATAACCTTTTATCGTATTTCCATTATTACCGGTAATTGATTAGTCATTTATACTATTCATTTTTATTTCATTACAAAATTTTATTATTCTTATAAAGTCTTATATTTTTAGATAAATATTTTATATGTTATAGAAAATTTTGTTTTTCTAAAATTTAGTTCGTTCCGGGTCTTTACGGGATCAGATTCTGTTTAAGACTCGATACTAAAAATAAAATAAATTAATTTAATAATTGAAAATATTTTAAAAATATTTTTATCATAATAATTTTTAGAATTTTTCGGGTTATAAAAATATCATTTATAGCCCATAATCGCGTATTTTGATCATACCGGTAACATATTTGTTAAATTACTAAAATAATTCAAATAATTATTTAATTTAAATATGAAAAATCTGCTACAAATATTTGGAATAAATTTTCTAATTTTATTTTATTTTAATTTATTTTATTAATAAAGTACTTTTACAACCCATACCTTCAAGTACACCTTACACATATCACTTCCTTTTCACTTCAATCTTTCTACACATTATCCCACAATTGATGGCAGATTTTTGACCCTCTTTATGGCTGCCATGTCCTTTATTTACTCCTATTTTGACCAAAATTAATTATATTTCAATCTTCTTCAAAAAGTTACATTACACATTAATTATACAATTCAAATTTGAGTCAAATTTCAACAAAATTCACTCTCTCTCCTCACCATCATTCACATGCAGCATGGCTCCCTCTTGGCTTCCCTTGTTTTATTTTTTTCTCTCATTTATTCAATTAAAACACTCATTTCTCTCTCTCCTTCATTTACTTACTTTCCTCTTTCATTCTTTAGCTTTTTCTCTCTCATTTTCCTCTCTTTTCTTCTTCATACACATGCTGCCCCTATCTCTTCCATTAGCTTCCACCCACATTTCTTGAAGATTTCTAAGCAAATCTTCATCTCAAAGCCTCCATAGGTGATCTAGGTAAAGTGTAATGAAGGTTTCATGCATCAAATGACCTTCCATAAGCTAAAAGCTTAGGATGATGATGCCAAAAATGAAACACTCCTTTTCTCTACTTTTATTATCTTGTATTACAATTATTTTCTTGTTTAAAGTTGATATATTTTGTAGATCTAAATTTTTGTAGCTTTGATTTTGTTTATGCCATGGATCTTGTTGTTTAAGTTGTTATATTTGTTATTTCTTATGATTTATGCATAGATCTATCATCCACATATTCATCTTAGTGATTCATCCATTTAAAACTAGTTTGAAAGACTAGATCTAGTGTTTTGAGTTCATAAATGCATTAGACTTTGTTTATGTTCATGAACAACTTGCTATAACATGATGATGGTAGGAAAGTTGTAGGAAACTCAAGATCTATTTTATTTTCAACAAAAACAACTTTTGAAAATTCGGATGAAAATGGAACCATATTTAGAAAAGTGGTTTTTCAACTTCAAAATGTATATTTTTCATTTAAAATGAAGGGCTTAGGGTATAGATACCATAAATGAAAGATTTTGATAAGTGAAGTTTAGATCCATGATGTTTATAGCTTATTACCATGCATTTGTTTTATGTTTATGTCATATTAAGTATAGATCTTAGTTATGAACTCAAACAAAATTGTGAAATTCGTATTTTGGCAAGACCCCTTTAAAAACCACTTTCCAAGTGTCAAAATGTAATTTTTACTTAAGAAAATGAAGGCTTAATATATGTATATCATCAAGACTTCTTTTACAAGAATCAAAAGTGATTTCCAAAAGTTATTTCAAAATAAAAATTCTATTTTCGGATTTTGGCCAAGGCCTATTTTAAAAACATGTTTTCCAACTCAAAAATGAAGTTTTTATTTAAGAAATGTAAGGCTCATAAGATATGATATGTAAGGAATGGATTTTCATGAGCTTAGATAGATTTTATCAAAAGATATAACCAAAAATGAATTTTGTAAATTCGGATCCCAACCAAGACCAATTTTTAGAACCCATGTATCCACTCCAAAACTCATGTTTTATGTGAAAAATGAAGTATATAGGTAATAGATATCATTAAGCAATGATTTTTACAAGTTAAAATGAGTTTAGGCATGAGTAATGTGTAAAACAAGTAATGGAATTAAAATGGAAAAATTTGAGTTAGTGATCAAATTGTCAAATTCGTAATTTGAGATGATGCATATGTAATCACTTAATATTTGAGCTCAAATTGCAAGTTTTATGTGTTAAATGAAGTCCTTAGGTAATTGATATGTAAAGCCTTAAATTTTAATGCTTTAAACAAGTTTTTCCCAAAGAATCATCAAAAAAATTTTACCAAATTCGGATTTTTGGAATCATATTGAAAACATTTTTACAAAGTGTAAAATGAAAATTTTTATGAAAAAAGAAGTCATAAGTAATATATAATGAAGACTCAATTTTGACAAAAATAATTATATTTTCTTAAGTAACAAATCCAAAACAAATGGAAATGATAAAAGTTAGAAAACTAGATTTTTCATAAGTAAGTTGTCATTATAGTTTTGCAAAATAAAAAGTTATAAAATTTCCTTTTAGCAAAATCATCAAGATCATGCATGCAATAGGCTCATCTCATGTCATTCATGTTAAGAAATCATTCATATTGCATGTATAGCCAATTTATATAGTAGGAACATTACAAACTCTTACAAAACTATTTTTCGGAAATTGAAATTGTTGCTGCTCTAATCTGATCCGACCTTTTCAAAGATTCAATGTTTTCAAAACTAAAATATAATATTAGAATTAGGTAAATCTCTCGAAGTAGATAGAAATCGATATATAATTTGCGAGATTCCGAGTTAAAATGACCAAATTATGGCCGTTTTAAGTTGGAATTCCCGCTTAGGACGCGAATTACGAATTTGATAGTTCGTATAAGATCGCTTAAATTAGTTTGAGTTGAAATACTTATTAGAGTATTTCTTCCTTTTTAGGAGATCCCGAGATCGACGATTCCCTACCACCGAATTATTATTACTAGAAGACCGATGATCCAATGGCCGAGTGAGTTTTCTCCTTGCTTTGTTACCTTGATTGTGCTTGTAGTTAGTTGCATTAGAATTATAGGAACAAGATAAAAATCGATATGAATGGGGATGGGAGATATGATGAGACTGTGATGAATGTATGCCAAAGAATACTAAAGCATATCAAAACCACGATTTGATTGAATAACTACACCGTTCATATTATTTCTATTATATGTGTGATATTGGTTGGTCACTCTAAAGAATGTATAAATATTTGTGACCTAAGCAAAAATTAAATTGGTCATGCATCTCATTGGACATATTGCATTTGGTAGCATGCTACTCCTACGCAAGTCGATCGGTATGGTCCGTGGATGATTCGTTTGGATAACGAACCCGGTATCAGAGCTCATTCAGGGGTACTAAGGCGCATATGGATGCATTCTTGGATGAGCCTAGCCGAGTCGAGTGCTAAGAGCCGAGGGCTTGGGGACTAGATGCGGTCGTGTAGACTCAATACTATTCATAACCCAAGATATGGAGGGCGTAAATCCGTTTTATGCGTGGGTTCCGAATACCCATGCATAATTGCTTGCTCACGTGTTTGTTCATGCATAGCATATGAATGATTATAACTTGTTTGTTATGGTACGGAATTAAGGAAATTCTCACTAAGCTAGTGTAGCTTATACCCCAATAGTTGTTTAAATGAACAGGTTATTTCAAGCATGCAAAGTGGGGACCGAATCGGTTGGAGCCGGGAATGACTCCGGGATTTCAGCAAAGAATACGAATGTTTGAAGTTATCAGCTAGTTTTATGATTTGTCTTGTAATAGTTTATGTAGGGAAGTCTGTGGATGAATGTAATCGAAGTTGAATGATTGTATTTTAAAGTATAGTGATTTGTATCTGAAGTATAGTAAATTTGTATTTCCTTTACATTGTTACTCAGTTGTATCAACATAAAATGTATCATTCCGATGTGTCTCCTTCATGTGTTAGACGCCTTGTACATAGTATGGAAGCCTTTGTGTGACTGAGGTGGTCATTCTTAGGCTTTAATATTATGTACGACGGACTGCCACGTTTAGGGTACCCTTCGGAGCATGACATTTATACCATGCTTGACATTTATGATCTTACGGATAAATTATGTTTCCATGCATTAATGCTCATAAAGGCTTTGTTTTGTGTATATAGATGTTGTAGTTGGTAGATCCTTAGGCAAATAAAACAAAGAACTCACAAAGGAAAAGTTTTTGTTTGAAATATTCAAAGACAAATTCGTATTATTTTAAAGCCCTATTTTAAAAACCCTTTTATCAATTTTAAAACTCATGTGAAAGATGAAGAGTATGGATAATAGGTATCATTAAGTAGTGATTTTTATAAGTTAAAATGAGTTTTGATGAGATTAATGTATAAAACAAGAAGTAGAATCTAGATGGAAAATTTTGAGTTAGTAGTCAACAAATGAAATTCGTAATTTTGAATGAAGGCCATAAGAACACCTATCATCTAAGATCAAAATAGAAGTTTTATGTATTAAATGGAGTCCTTAAGTAATAGGTATCTTAAAGTTTTAAATTTTGATGCAGTAAACAAGTTTTTTCCAAAAGAATCATTCAAAAATTTAATTTCTAAAAATTCGAATTGTTGAATAAATCCTATTTGAAAATATATTTACAAAGTGTAAAATGCAAGTTTTTATGTAGAAATGAAGGCTTAGGTAATAGATATAATGAATACTCAATTTAGACAAGGATAATTTGATTTTCCTAAGGAAATAACTCCAAAACAAATGGGATGATCAAAATTAGGAAACTAGTTTTCTTGAAAGTGAATATTCATGGAGTTTTACAAATAAAAAGTTTCTTAAATTTTCCTTTTAGTAAATAAGGTCAAGAGCATGCATGCATCAAGTTCATAACATGTCATTTATGATAGGAAATCATCAATATTGCATGTATGGTTGATCTATATACTAGGAACATCGCAAACATTCACAAAATTATTTTTCGGAATTGGAATTTTCAATCGATAAGAACTGATTGGATTATTTCGTGACCTAATTATTTTCAAAACTTGAAAATAATGTTAGGAATAGATAGGTCTTTCAAAGTATATAGAAATCGGTATATTATATGGTCAATTCCAAGTTAAAATGAGTTAGATATGGTCATTTGAAGTTAAGACTCTAACTTATATGAAAATTGATGAACTTAGTAGCTAGAATTGTTAAGTTATTAAAACTTTATAAGAAATACTCATTTTGGGTATTCCTTGTACTTAGGTGGTTTGGAGGATGGATTTCCACTCCCCAAGGACTACTATGACTAGTGGATTTCTCTTCATGGCCGAGTGAGTTCATTTCTTAAATAGTTGTGCTCATGTAAGTGCTTGTAATCGTAGTGGCATTAGAATTAGGAAAAGACAAAATTATGATGATTTGTGATCTAATCTTGGTTGAATGAATGATAAGTATATCGAGACAAGACTTGTTGAAAAATCATTGTATGAGCTAGTATAGACTTGGATTGTCTGAAATTCTCTATGATCGCACTTAATCTACTTAATTAACGTGCCACGACTATATGAATAAACTGTATATGCATATCACGTACTGAGTCACATTGCATAGGTTATTATACCTTTGTGGGAAGAAGGCATAATACTTGGGCAACGAGGGGCCTGTAAACTCAAATGATGACGTATAAGCCGGAATTGAAAATGTTTGTGGGTAGGCACATGTATCAACCATAGTGAAATTTAAAAGTGGTGGCTGGGCACCTGTATCAACCACAATAAGAAGTGAGAAGAATTTAAATGTTGGTCGTATGGGCTCGAAACACCTAACCCCGAATGAAGGGCGTAAATCCATTCACCATAAGATTTTCGAACGGTCTTATGTATTGCATGCTCATGTGTTTGTGCATTTCATAAGGTTGCTAATAACTTGTCTGTTATATACTGTTGTTGAGTATTAAATATGGGGAAATGAATCTCACTAAGTGTCACGCCCCGAAGGGTACCCTAAACGTGGCAACTCGCCACATATAATATCAAGGCTTAAGAATGACTACCTTTCTTGAAATGGATGAGTCGTTCGGGATTTCCACTAATCGTAGTAATCTTCGGGATATGGACACTCCTCCTCGAGATTATCTAATCAAGAAGAATACGCAAAATGAGTATTTCATGAAGTTTCTCTTCTTGAAGATTCTAAACTTTTCTTAAAATCGCGGTAAAATCGTATAAGAGGGAATTCCAACTTAAAATGGCCATAACTTGCTCATTTTAACTCGGAATTTTGCGTATAATTTATTGTTTTCTACCTACTCGAAAAGGTCTACGCATTTCTAAGCTTAATTTCATAAAACTAAGTCGTTTGAGTCCCGAAAAAGCACCGACCAGATTTGCCACGAATTTGCAAAAACTTGTTTTCCTTCTTGTACACAAAGCTCATTTGAAGAGATGAATATTTCAAGTATTTTGTAAACTTTTTGAAAGGTATATTCATATATATAATGATCCATAACAAATGTATGAAGTAAATGGAGTTGTCTCAATTTATGAAAAAGGTAAAGTCTTGAAAGATTTGAACTTGAGAAAATTTTGAAATATTTATTTTACTCTAAAAAGATCTTGAGCTACTTTCAAAATGAGTATTTAATTTCTTGTAAGTGTTTTAAAAGAATGATTTTTATTTTTCTAAGCTTAGTTTCCAACAATTTGTAAAAATAATAATAATTTTCACAAAAGAATATTCTACTTCCGTAGTTTCTTGGGGTCATTTTATTTTAATAAAAAGAGGTTCTATTATTTAAAGAAAAAGATGAAGTTATTGTAAAACTCTTGTTTACTTCATAAATCCTTTGTATTTTTATAAAATTTCTTGTAAGTTCCTCTAAGCTTGTTTAGGATGACTTCTTAGTTTTTTAGGGAAAACATTAACTCCATACTTTTATATCTAGGAGAAGACTTTTTATCTTAAGAAAACATTTCCTTCATTTATCTTGTTGAGACAAGACCATTCTGTTCATGCATGAATATAAATCATAAGCTATGAAAATATGAAAAGAACATAATAACCTAAAAGAATAAGCATATAAAGCAATAAATCAATTATTGGGACCTTAGCTTCATCAAGGTACCCCAGGACTAAGAAGAAACTAGTCCCGAAAAGAAAAGAAAAATAAAATGTTTTGACTTGATGAGGACAAGTCTAAGACTAGAATGACTAGTCTTAAAAACAACTTGAAATAAATAAATTGCAATGAAGTAAATAAATTGCATGAAAGTAAATAAATTGCAAATAAGAGCTTATATGCTCTAAATAATATATATATAGCTATATAGATATTTAGATAGTAATGAACATAAAAGAACACAAAAGGATGGAGATTTTGAACAAAAACAAAGTATGAACCTATTGTTGCTTTCTTAACCTTCGGTTTTAGAAAACACACACTAAGTTCATACTAAGTAGATGAACATAGGAATTTCTTGAAGGCATATTACCTAAAGAAAGAAAGAAGAGAAGAAGAAGACTTCTTGGAGAATTCTTGAAGATTTTGAGAGAGTAACTTTAGTAAAGAAGTGTGTGAAAAAGTGAAGGTATGAGGGGGTATTTATAGGAAAATGTGGGAGATAATTTGTGTTAATTAAATAATGAAAATAAAACAAATTGAGGCATATGGGGGGGCGGGGGCGCGCTACTTTTGGGGGAGGAGAGGAAATTTATTTTTTTGTTATTTTGTTAATTAAAAGTAAGAAATGAAAGATGTGAAGTATTGGAAATGAAAATGTGTAAGAAATAGGTGTATGGGTTGTAAGAAAAAGTAGAGATAGATGAATAGTGTAGAATAGTAGAAAATAGTGTAATGTAAAAGTAGACATGACAAAATACCGGTAGTAAGAAAATACGTATAAAGCGATATCTGATTTTTAGCTACCGAAAAATTACGAAATTGATATTTTTGGAAATCTTATTTTTACGAGTCTAACGGTATATTCGGAATATTTTTCCTATTCCGAGCCCGGACACGTTTTTCAAGAACTGTTCCGATCGGGTTCAAAGGACACTCGAATTTTAAAACTGATATTTTTATAAAACCTATAGCTATTACGAACTATTATACTAATTTTCCAACTTCGTTTTCTAGGGCTTGAGAAAACGGCAATGCCGGACTTAAGCGGTTACGGTAAACTAGGGTTTGTTGACTCTGGAAATCCGGTTGACTTCCGATTAGGGTTTAAACTATAATTCGAATCCAAAAATTTCGGGGATTTACAACCTACCCCCTTAAAGAAAGTTTTGTCCTCAAAACTTGAAATTCAACTTGAAATTCGTACCTGATTCTTCAAAGAGATTTGGATATTTCTTTCGGATCTCATCCTCGGCTTCCCAAGTAGCCTCTTCTTGCGAATGATTCCTCCATAACACCTTGACATATCGGATTTCCTTGTTTCTCAGCTTTTGAACCTTTTGATCCAGAATTTGAACTGGGTGCTCCTCATAAGTCAAGTTCTCTTTCAGCCTGACTGGTTCAAGTTCCACAATCCGATCAGGGTCGGGGATATGCTTTCTTAGTACTGAGACATGGAAGACATTATGTACTCCCGACAGGTTTGGTGGTAATGCCAAGCGATAAGCCAAATCTCCTACTCGTTCGAGGATTTCGAAAGGTCCGATATACCTTGGGCTTAGCTTTCCTCGAGCCCGTACACGATGAATACTCTTTATCGGATTCACTTTAGTACACATGATCACCAACGTTAAACTCAAGGATCTCGGTTTTTTATCTGCCCAACTTTTCTGTCTATCTTGGGCCTCTTTCATCCTTTGCTGAATAATCCTGACTTTATCTGAGGCGTCTTGGATGAGATCTGGTCCAATTGTTAACTTTTCCACATCATCCCAAAATAGAGGTGATCTACACCTTCTTCCATACAAAGCTTCGTACGGTGGCATCTTAATTGTTGAATGATAGCTGTTGTTGTAAGCAAACTCTACCAAAGGTATGTGCTTCCCAGCTTCCTTTGAATTCCATAACACAAGCTCTCAACATGTCTTCCAAGGTCTGGATAGTTCGCTCTGATTGTCCATCAGTTTGTGGATGATAAGCTGTACTGAAATGTAACTTAGTTCCCATACACTTCTGAAGCTCATCCAGAATTTTGACACGAATCGGGATCTCGATCCGATACAATCCTGCTGGAACTCCATGCAGTCTCACAATCTCCTTACATAGCCGGGCCAACTTTTCCATCGAGTAGGTCATGTTGATGGGGATGAAGTGTGCTGACTTAGTATCCACATACAATTACCCATATAGCATCATATCCGGCTGATGTTCGGGGCAATCCACATACGAAATCCATGGTAATTTGGTCCCATTTCCATTCTGGTATGGCCAATGGTTTCAAAAGTCCTCCTGGCCTTTGGTGTTCAATCTTTACTTGTTGACATATGGGACACTTCATTACGAATTCAGCTACGTCCTTTTTCATACCATTCCACCAAAAGCGACTTTAAGGTCTTGGTACATCTTGGTACCACCGGGGTGCATGGTATATGAGTTATGTGCCTCATCATTATTTCCTTTTTCATCTCCTCATCATCGGTACACATAATCTTCCCTTCATCCTTACTACATCTTCTTCATCTATCTCAAAGTCATCATATCTTCCTCCTTGTATGTCACTTTTCAACTTTTGTATGACTTCATCATATCGCTGAAATTCTTTGATTCTATCTATCAGGGTTGGCTCCATTACCAAATGGGAAATTTCTATTTCCGCACTTTGTCCCACAAATTCGATGCTCAATCTCTCGAATTCCTTTATAAGTTCTTTTTGAGTCGTGAGCATGGTTGCAACTTCTCCATGGTTCTTCCGACTCAAAGCATCTGCAACCGCATTCACTCTTCCAGGGCAATAGTTTATTCCAAGATCATAGTCTTTGATTAACTCCAACCATCTCCTTTGTCTCATATTCAATTCCTTTTATGTAAATAAATATTTGAAGCTCTTATGGTCCGTATAAATCTTGCATCTCTGTCCATATAGGTAGTGCCTCCAAAGCTTGAGAGCGAAGACAACTGCGGCTAACTCAAGATCATGTCTCGGGTAATTTTGTTCATGTGGCCTCAATTGCCGTGAAGCATAAGCAATTACCTTCCCTTCATGCATAAGCACGCATCACTATGGACGGTATATGGCTTTTCTGGATCAGGTAAGGTTAAAATTGGAGTAGATACCAACCGTTGCTTTAACTCTTGGAAACTTTGTTCTCTCTTCTCATTCCAAATAAACCTTTCATTCTTCTGGGTCAACTGAGTTAGTGGCTTAGCTATTTTTGAGAAATCTTGCACGAACTTCCTGTAATAGCCAGCTAATCCAAGAAAACTTCTAATCTCAGTCACCATTCTTGGTTGTTTCCATTCCATTACGGCCTTAATCTTTTCAGGATCTACTGATATTCCTTTCCCTGAGATAACATGTCCTAGAAAAGATATTTGGTCCAACCAAAAGTCACACTTGGATAATTTGGCATATAACTTGTGCTCCCTTAAGGTTTGTAATGCCATTCTTAGATGTTCTTTGTGTTGCTCCCGTGTTTTAGAATAGACCAAAATATCATCAATGAAGACAATCACGCATTTATCCAAGAGCGGCTTATACACCCGATTCATCAAGTCCATGAAAGCAGCTGGTGCATTAGTAATCCAAATGGCATGACCATGAACTCATAGTGTCCATACCGAGTTCTAAAAGCGGTCTTTGACACATCCTCTGGTTTTATCCTCAGCTGGTGGTATCCAGATCTCAAATCAATGCGTGAGAATACACTTGCTCCTTGTAGTTGGTCAAAGAGATCGTCAATCCTTGGCAATGGATACTTATTCTTTATAGTGACCTTATTGAGTTCTCGATAATCAATACACAACCTCATCGATCCATCTTCTTCTTTACGAATAATACCGGAGCTCCCCAAGGCGAGACACTTGGTCTAACAAATCCTTGGTCAAGCAATTCTTGTAATTGCTTCTTAAGTTCCTTGAGCTCAACAGGTGCCATTCGGTATGGTGCCTTGGATATAGGTTCTGTTTTTGGCATCAAATCGATCTCAAAATCGATTTCTCGTTTTGGGGTAACCCAGGCAATTCTTCTGGAAAAACATCAGAGAATTCATTAACGATGGGGATGTCGTCAATGTTGGGTCTTTCCTTATCCTCCTCCGTACTTCCCACATAACTTTCAACTCCTTCCTCAACCTCTTCAATTACTCGAACGAACTTAACTCCAAACTTTTAGAAGTTGCGGATTCTCCCAAAAACGTAGCTTTCTTCCCGTCTTGTCCCATGAATTCCACCTTTTTATTTCTACAATCTACCTTTGCTTCCACCATGGACAACCAACTCATTCCGAGAATCACTTCGTACTTGCTGATTTCTATTACTATAAGATCGGTAGTTGCTTCATGGCCTTGTATCTTCATGGGGCAATTCCTTATTACTTCTTTGGTAGTCACCACACTACCGGTGGGGGTTTTTATACGAAAACTTGTTGGTTGTGGTGATAGGTAAACCGGTCTTCAAGGCTATACTAGCGGCAATAAAGGAATGTGTTGCACCGGTATCGAAGAGGGTATAAGCGGTTAGGTCCCCTATTTGTATGGTTCCTGCGTTCAAGACGCGTGTTACTATTCTTATTGTCCTTATAAGGTTCCCTAGACATCTATTATTTCCAACATACATCATAACTTTATACTCAACAGATATCAAAACAGACATATATTTTAAAGGTTGAGGCTAACCTGTAACCAAGCTATAGTCATACTCCTCTCCATGGTCCAGGGCAGCCAACTCTACTCCTTCTTCGGCATCCTCCTCACAGACCCATTGCCCTTCAAGGTTGTAAATTCTCAGCCCATGCATAGATGATGCCGAGCGACTTCCGCTTCCATTCCCACTCCTTGTCGGGGCAAGTCCTCCTGAAGATCCAACAGGTCGATTTGTTGTGAGATTTCTTTGGGGACACTCGTTGGCAAAATGTCCCATTTGCTTGCATACGAAACAAGTCGTAGAAGCTTTCTTTGGGCAATCCGGAATCTTATGGCTCGGGTCACCACAGAAATAACACTTGTTCTGGAGAAGGGGGCATCTCTTCGGATAGTGCGCCCCTTTGCATTTCCAACAACTTACTGCTGCCTTGGAATTATCCTTTTGTCCACGAAATTTCCCTTAAAGTGCTAATTGGTTTAAACCTCTTAGAAGGGAAATTGGAGCTGTTCCTGGTTGAAATTTCCTTCCAAACACATGCACTTTCTTCTCAGAAGTCCCAGCTTTCCTTTTCTTGGCCCCTTCAACAATTCTTGCTCTTTCAACCAATTCCTGAAGGTGCGGATGTCAAACTCTTCTAACCGCATCCTTAAGTCCTCATCTAACCCATTCAGGAACACTTGTCGTTTCAGCTCCTCACTATACTTATAAGAATCCGGAGCATACTGCAGGAGTCGGCTGAATTCCGTCTCATATTGTTCTATGGATTTTCCTTTCTGGGATATGTGCAAGAAATCCGCACTATACCTTACTCTTAAACTTCCAGGGAAATAATTTTCCAGAAACTCATTCCGAAACATATCCCAGGTGATAGGTGGCGGCAATTCCCTACTCTTGGACTCCCACCAGACGGGCATTAAACCTCAACATATAGGTACCATAGCTTATTCGAAGATGATGAGGAACTTCATAGGCGGCAAAAGATCGTTCTATTGCGCGAGCCAATCTTCAGCTTCATCTGGTTTCCCAAAAGCTCCGTCAAAGTAACGGTTACTTTTGATAAAATCTGGGAGTGAAGTTCTGTATGGTCGAGGTGGTGGCGGAGGCGGCAAGGGTGCTGTATGTGATTGAGCATCAGGTGCTGCTGGTCCATGTACAGATGCTTGAGGTGCCTGCTGGGGTGGTGCTTGAGCTGGTGCCTGGTGGCATATTCCTCTGTTGTTGTTGAACTAACACATTAAGAAGCCTGAAGTCTGTGTTAATTGACCCAGAGTGGCTTGGAGATCGCCTTGCGGGTTTGGGGACAGGAGCCACAGGGGCATACTCGGTTGGTTAACTTCTTCTGGCGGGTTTATTCGATGCCTGCCTCATCCTCAGTCGTCCCCTTCTAGGTCGGCTGTTTTAATCGTTTCCGTAAATACTAGATTATTAAAATCTTTTATTAAGTTACGAAAATTGTGGGATCTTTTTAAAGAAATAAACATGTAAAGAGAAATATCACACAAGAGAAGTTTAAGCAACTTAATTAAGAGATGAAATTTGCTTAAACCAAATATTTAATTAAAAAGCATAGAAGGGAATAAAATCCTATAAAGAAATCAAGGTTTACAAAAGAAATTCAGAATACAACAAATATTAAACACTTTTCCGAAAACATAAATTAAACTACTGATCGATCCTATATCCTAAGTCGATTTGGTTACAAGATTATTGTCGGACCCGTGGGATTGCTCAGATGGATCCTTCCTTCCTTCTTTGATCTTTCTTCATGGTGAGGGGATTATATTACGGTGGTTGGGACTAGAAGTCATCCTTGGCCTCTCAGTTACGAACAGCTTCAAGTAGCTTCGGACCATCATTCTTTTTCCTTTGCGGGAGGGTTGATTCCTAGACGTGCTTGGCTTCCGTTGATCAAACTCCATTTGTGACGCACACTCTTCATCGGATACTTCCATCACTTCATTCTTGGTCAAGTCTCTTATGTGAGATCATTTTTTATTCGGGATGTTCTTATGAGGCCATTCGAAATCTTAACTGGCTTGGAAATATCCTCATCCCGTCCGTGATCTGCTGGCTCATCGTGGGCATAGATATATAATCGGCCTATGGAATTCCAAATTCGAAAATCGGGAAAACTGGAGGTCTATCATTTTGGGAAACAAACGTAGCTTCGTGGAGCATAGGGGTGTGGTTGTAATGGCACGTAAGCCATTCCATATTGTAAGAAACTTCTAAGTTAGTCTAACAGGGCAACTCCTTACATGGGCTTCCTACTTTTAACCGGTAATCCACAAGGGTTTCATCATTTCTTAAGTTCAAACATAGGACCTTAACTCTAACTTATTCAAGGGTAAGCTAGAGAAGACAAAGAAGGTCCTTAATTTTCCTTTTTGAGAATTTCTAGACTTATCTAACTTATATAAGTTCTTTCCTAATAACGTATCTATTTTTCTATTCTAGATTCATTCCTATTACCTTTATTCCTATAAACTTGTTGCTCTGATACCAACTTGAACTATCACGCCCCGAAGGGTACCCTAAACGTGGCAACCCGCCACATATAATATCAAGGCTTAAGAATGGTGAGTCACATTGCATAAGTTACTATACCTTTGTGGGAAGAAGGCATGATAATTGGGCAACGAGGGGCCTGTAAACTCAAATGATGGCGTATAAGCCGGAATTGAAAATGTGTGTGGGTGGGCACATGTATCAACCACAGTAAAATTTAAAAGTGGTGGCTGGGCACCTGTATCAACCACAATAAGAAGTGAGAAGAATTTAAATGTTGGTCATATGGGCTCGAAACACCTAACCCCGAATGAAGGGCGTAAATCCATTCACCATAAGATTTTCGAACGGTCTTATGTATTGCATGCTCATGTGTTTGTGCATTTCATAAGGTTGCTAATAACTTGTCTGTTATATACTGTTGTTGAGTATTAAATATGGGGAAATGAATCTCAGTAAGTGTCACGCCCTGAAGGGTACCCTAAACGTGGCAGCTCGCTACATATAATATCAATGCTTAAGAATGACTACCTTTCTTGAAATGGATGAGTCTTTCGGGATTTCTACTAATCGTAGTAATCTTCGGGATATGAACACTCCTCCTCGAGATTATCTAATCAAGAAGAATACCCAAAATGAGTATTTCATGAAGTTTCTCTTCTTGAAGATTCTAAACTTTTCTTAAAATCGCGGTAAAATCGTATAAGAGGGAATTCCAACTTAAAATGGTCATAACTTGCTCATTTTAACTCGGAATTTTGCTTATAATATATCGTTTTCTACCTACTCGAAAATATCTACGCATTTCTAAGCTTAATTTCATAAAAATAAGTCGTTTGGGTCCCGAAAAAGCACCTACCAAATTTGCCACAAATTTACAAAAACTTGTTTTCCTTCTTGTACACAAAGCTCATTTGAAGAGATGAATATTTCAAGTATTTTGTAAACTTTTTGAAAGGTATATACATATATGTAATGATTCATAACAAATGTATGAAGTAAATGGAGTTGTCTCAATTTATGAAAAAGGTAAAGTCTAGAAAGATTTGAACTTAAGAAAATTTTGAAATATTTATTTTTCTCTAAAAAGATCTTGAGCTACTTTCAAAATGAGTATTTAATTTCTTGTGAGTGTTTTTAAAGATGATTTTTATTTTTCTAAGCTTAGTTTCCAACAATTTGTAAAAATAATTATAATTTTCACAAAAGAATATTCTATTTCCTTAGTTTCTTGGGATCATTTTATTTTAATAAAAAGAGGTTCTATTATTTAAAGAAAAAGATGAAGTTATTGTAAAACTCTTGTTTACTTCATAAATCCTTTGTATGTTTATAAAATTCTTGTAAGTTCCTCTAGCTTGTTTAGGATGACTTCTTAGTTTTTTAGGGAAAACATTAACTCCATACTTTTATTTCTAGGAGAAAACTTTTTATCTTAAGAAAACATTTCCTTCATTTATCTTGTTGAGACAAGACCATTATGTTCATGTATGAATATAAATCATAAGCTATGAAAATATGAAAAGAACATAATAACTTAAAAGAATAAGCATATAAAGCAATAAATCAATTATTGGGACCTTAGCTTCATCAAGGTACCCCGGGACTAAGAAGAAACTAGTCTTGAAAAGAAAAGAAAAATAAAATGTTTTGACTTGATGAGGACAAGTCTAAGACTATAATGACTAGTCTTAAAAACAACTTGAAATAAATAAATTGCAATGAAGTAAATAAACTGCATGAAAGGTAAATAAATTGCAAAACTTTGAGCTTATATGCTCTAAATAATATATATAGCTATATAGATATTTAGATAGTAATGAACATAAAAGAACACAAAGGAGTTGGAGATTTTGAACAAAAACAACGTATGAACCTATTGTTGCTTTCTTAACCTTAACGGTTTTAGAAAACACACACTAAGTTCATACTAAGTAGATGAACATAGGAATTTTTTAAAGGCATATTACCTAAAAGAAAGAAGAAGAAGAAGAAGACTTCTTGGAGAGAATTCTTCAGAGAGTAACTTTAGTAAAGAAGTGGTGTGAAAGAAGTGAAGATATGAGGGGGTATTTATAGGAAAATGTGGGAGATAATTTGTGTTAATTAAATAAGTGAAAATAAAAAAAATTGAGGCATCATTTGGTGGGGGGGGGGGGGGGGGGGGGGGGGGGGGGGGTGGGGCGCGGCGACGCTACTTTTGGGGGAAAGAGAGAGGAAAATTTATTTTTTTGTTATTTTGTTAATTAAAAGTAAGAAATGAAATATGTGAAATTATATTGGAAATGAAAATGTGTAAGAAATAGGTGCATGGGTGTAAGAATAGGTTGTAAGAAAAAGTAGAGATAGATGAGTAGTGTTGAATAGTAGAAAATAGTGTAATGTAAAAGTAGACATGATAATTAAATACCAGTAGTAAGAAAATATGCGTAGAAATGCATTATCTGATATTTTTAGCTGCCGAAAAATTACGAAATTGATATTTTTAAAAATCTTATATTTTTACGAGTCTAACGGTATATTCGGAATATTTTTATTATTCTGAGCCCCGGGACATGTTTTTCAAGAACTGCGTCCGATCGGGTTCAAAGGGCACTCAAATTTTGTAAAACTGATATTTTTATATAACCTGTAGTTATTTCGAGCTATTATAGCTAATTAATCCCACTTCGTTTTCTAGGGCTAGAGAAAACGGCAATGCCGGACTTAAGCGGTTGCGGTAAGCTAGGGTTTTGTTGACTCTAGAAAATCCGGTTGACTTCCGATTAGGTTTTAAACTATAATTCGAATCCAAAAATTTTGGGGATTTACACTAAGCCTGTTAGCTTACACCTCGATAGTTTTGTTGTGGTGTTCCCATTTTTTGTTGTTCCGAGAGAACACTTTTCACAAGGTTATCTTTTGGATGAAGGAGCTTTTGAAGAAATCGGGACATAATTAGAGGCATGGACTCCTAGGAAAATCTCTTTAATATAAACCCTAGTTTGTAATGTGGATTTTAGAATGGATGGACTTCCATTAAATTTTTGGCGAGGGTATGCCCTTGACTTTTGTAAATACTTAACTTATTTATCTTGTTGTGATTTCTGTTCTTAATGCTATTGTATGCCTTCTTAAGACCATTTGATTTCAAATTGTGATCCTAAAAGTTGTCCAAGTATACCTTACACCCGGTATGTAAGCTTATGGGATGACTAAGGTAGTCATACTTAAGTTTTTATATCGAGTGTGGTAGACTGTCGTGTTTTGGGTACCCTTGGAAGCGTGACAATAGACACCTTTTTTATTAAAGGAAAATTTCCTTTTTTTTCTGTCTCGGTTTTTCATAAAAAAAATAGAGAAGCAAATTTTGTTTTAAAAAGGGGGAGAAATTTTTTTTTTAAAGTATTTTTTATAAGGGGAGAAAATTGATTTTATTTTAGTTAACCTTTTTTTTTTTAACAAAGTCTGTATTCTTCTTTCTTTATTTTTTTTCTTTTTGATGAGAAAGGGGGAGAAGTATTTGTAAAATTAAGAATTATTTTAGAATTGTTTATGTATATTTTTTCTCATCAAAAAGGGCGAGATTGTTGAACTTTATGTTCACGTATGATTTTGATGAGAATAATCATTACACAAGTAATTATTTGAATATGCTTAATTGTTCAAAACTTAATATATATATTTTTATATGCTTTGTATTTGTTCTGCTGTTGTTTAAGTTTTAATAGAACAAAAGTTGAAGAAAAGTCAAGACAAAGCTATCGAGCCCAATAGAAGAAAGGTGGAGGCACTAATCATCAAATAAAGACAAAAGATTAAGTTTGGGGCAAACTCATAAAGTCAAGAGCTGAAGTTTAGGGCAAAATTGTAAAGTTAAAAGTTGGAGTTTTGGGCAAAACTGTAAAGTATAGAGCTGGAGTTTTGGGCAAAATGTATAAAGTCAAAGGCTGAAGTTTAGGCCTCGACCTCAAATCTCAACTTTAGAAAGTTTGTCATTTGGCAAAATTTATAAATTCAAGGACTAAAGTTTAGGCCTCGACTTCAGAAAGTTTACCCTCGACTTTAGAAAGAAAAGAGCTGTTGGAATGCATTTAATACATGTGTCAAACACATTTGATGCTCCTTCACTGCTTTTGAACTTTTACACATTATTAAAACGTTGAGTATATTAAACATAAGTATAAGTTGTCAGAAACTTTTTTATAATGGGCAAATTTTTTTTCAAGAGCTATAAATAGAATTTTTTCTCTTCTTTTTAAAAGAGAATGAAATAGTAGAATTTTTGAAAGCATAGTAAAAACAAAAACAATGTTCTGTAAAGTTTTTTTTTTTTTTTTTTTACTTGTGTTTTGTTTCATTCTCGTTAATTTGTAAATTTTTTTAAGAGAACAATTAGTGCTCTGTTTCGAAAGTTGCTGATACACTTTAAACGAGAGTTTTTTAGCATTGTTTAAGATTTATAGAAGTTGATTATATGCTCGTTTATGGAGATCAGTTTATAAAAGGAATTTGTAAAATTACTAAAGTATTTTTTGTTGTAAATTTGCTCAAGTAGGAGTGTTTCTTTGCAAAGGAAATTTGCATATTTCCTTAAGAGCTTTTTAGTTTATAAATCTACTCATATAGGAGCTGTTTGTTAAAAGTTCTCAGTGGAGGCAAAGAGAAGTCCTCGTGTGAGGCATTGAGAAAAGTCCTCGTAGAGGCAAAGGAAATCCTTCGTGGAAGGCAAAGGAAATCCTTCGTGGAAGTCAAAGAGAAGTCCTCAGTGGGAGGCATTTGAAGCCTGATATGGAATTACCAGCATTATCCTAATTGCGATTAGGCAAGAAGCCCTTCGTGGAAGGCAAAGAGAAGTCCTCAGTAGGAGGCATTGAAGTCTGGTCTAGAATTACCAACATCATCCTAATTGCAATTAGGCAGGAAGTCCTTCGTGGAAGGCAAAGAAAATTTTGGTCATGTGTTATCAGTACAACACTTAATTTATCAAGTAGAAGTCCTTTGTGAAAGGTAATTTTAAAGTCCTATTATGATAGACTTTCCTTGTCTAAGAAGTGTATTGATTTTGGAATAATCAATATAGTGGTATGTCACGCCCCACAGGGTATTCTAAATGTAACAGCCCGCCACATACTAAGTAAGACTCTCGAGTTCCCTACCCGGGCCTTCGAAAGTCTTAAGTAGATGTAAAGCGTTCCCTTACAATAATAGAATACTTTAACAAATGGAGTTGAACAGTTTAACGAGGCATTCATTAGCCATAGATAATAAATCAAAACGCATAATGTTAAAGTTTACAAAATCTAAGGGGCATTCCCCCACAAAAGAATAATAGTCTATTACAGTCATCCAGAGTCCTTAGTTTCCAATGGAAGTCTACACAAAAAGGAATGAATTAAACTTCTACGGGAAACTCCTATCTCCAGTACCTGCGCTGTGGCCTATCTTGGCCTAAGCCATATAAAGTCGTGCTGCAAAAGATAGAAACTATAGGGGCGTAAGCTAACTAGCTTAGTGAGCAATACTTCCATAACGCAATTTAACATAATCCAGTCAAACAAATAATTATTCAGGCAAGTGTATGCATCAAACAAATGAGATCATCAAACATATGACCATCCGGAAATCATATGTGGATGGACTTGCGCCCTCCATCCCGGGTTAGCAGATTAACGAATCCTGCGGTACGACGCCGTTTAAGCTCACGGTCAACTAATAATAATTCGTTTTATAGATCACGATTAACCAACAAGTCGTTTTATGGATCACGATTAACCAACAAGTCATTTTATGGATCACGATTAACCAAAAATGCGAATGCTCCAACCCCATCGTGACATGAATGAATTCAATTTATAGTCGAAGTCGAATAGTCATTAATTCAATTCTTTTAAGTGACCAACAAGTATTCGCAGACATTCATCATAAGATTCTAGTAAAGCAATCAATATCTTAACACCCGGTTCCGATATACCTTAAGCTCCATTTCACATATCAACAATCAACAACATAAATAATTCCCATATACCCCAACATGCTTATACAATTTCTTTTATCTTTGCCTACATCGCTAGTACCACTACATTACAATCACATGCATTAATTGAGAATGGAAGTAAACTCACTCGGCCATTGGACGCCAACTTCTTAATAATAATAGTCGGGGGTAGAGTGTCGTCCTGCTCGGGATCACCTACCAATCAAGAATAATCCTAATGAGATTCTCATCATGTAACTAAATCAAACTATACATCTAGGCTAGTTGAATTCGGATTTCTCGCTATTTTCGGAAGTTCCGACTTAAAACAGCCATAACTTGGTCATTTTAACTCGGAATTTCGCAAGTTTTATATCGATCTCTATCTACTTCGAAAGATCTATCTATTTCAAGTATTATTTTCAAGTTTTGAAAATAGTAAGGCCACGGAACAGTGGGATCAGTTCTGTTCCGCAATTGATCCAATCTCGAAAATTTGCTTTGCTTTTGATAAAAAGTATTCTTAGATGATGATTCATGTATGAATGATGTGGGAATGAATTTCTAATATAAATGCCATGTGATAGACCTAATATATACATGGTCATAATAACTTTTGTGGTAATAACTCACATGAACTTTTAAGTATTGAGGAAATTCTCGTAAAGACTAATTCTAGGAAGCTATCCTTCCATATTATACTCCTTAGGGTTTATTTGGTTTTTAATCTTGTAATCAACCTATTATTCAACTAAAAATAGGTTCTCAAAGTCTATATTAACCATGGCCTCCATTCATGCATAAAAATTCCCATTTTCCATTTGGTAAACATGTCTTTGAATTAGCTTTTTGTAAAAATCCGAATTTTCTAAATTTCCTTTTCTTACATTTTTCTTAAGGGAAATCTTGTCTAATGCATTAAAAATTGGAGCTTCAATGTATACATTATCTAAGGACTTCATTTAGCTTATAAAACATCCATTTTAGACTTAATTACTAAGTGTTTATTTAGGCATTACCCAAAATTACGAATTTGACTACACATCTAAAGTCAACATTTTTCCTTCTAACTTCACCTCTTGTTTTCCTTATTTTTATTATGCCTAAACTCATCTAAACTCATGAAAATAATTCCTTTAACATGTCTATTACACATACCCTCCATTTTTTCTTATGAAATATGAGTTTAAAGTTGATTTTGGGGGTCTTTAAGGTAAGGTTTCCATTTCATCCGAATTTTCAACTTTTCATATTTAACAAAACCCTTCCTTTTTCAATGTTCTTGCCATCTATATGTGGAGATATACTATCTAACATCTCTATACATGAACAAGACTTCATTCTTATGATCATCAAAGCATATAAAACAAAATGAACCTATGATCATGCATGTACATGAAGTTGTGAATGTCTAAACCTTAGATCTACTACATATGATATATAAAGCATGGATCCCATGGAAACAACATATATGTACAAGATCACTACTTTATATGCATGAACAAGATGAAATCTTAACAAAACACAACTAAACACTAGATCCATGTCTTGTGATGGCTTGACATTCTTGTTCATGTATTTCCATGTCCCTAGCATGAGCATCATGGGGTTTTAATGAGGAAATACACAAGATATGGTCTTGCCATTACAAGATCTAGGAATAACAAGACTTAAATCAACATACCAAGGAAGTCTTGAGATAGAAATGAGGAAGAAACAAAGTTGAAATAGCAAGGGAGTGGGGGAGGGAAGTGCTCGGCACTTTGAGAGGAGGAGAAGAGAAGGTTTTGATCTCTTTTGAAAATTAAAAATGAAAGAAGAGAGGAGAGAGAGAGAACATTTAGTATATATATCAAGTAATTTAGGGTTTAGCTTTAATAAAATTGCAAAAATAATTCAAATGGGAAGGAAAAAATCAAGGGGGGGCGCCGGCCATATAGCTTGTGTGTGTGTGTGTGTTGAAAAAAAATTGAATTTGTAATTTAGTAAATTAAATGTAATAAATGTAATAATTATTTAAGAGACAAATTTTCTTGGAAAGAAAATTGAAATGAGTAGTTGTAAGGATGTAAGAATAGGGTATGGGTAGTGTGTAGTGTAGGTTGTACTTGTGAATAGTAGACAAGACATCTACTTTACCGATTGTTCCAAAAACACGGGAAAAGCTATAACTGTAATTTTTATAGCTCGGAAAATTATGAAATTGATATTTTTGGAATCTTATAAAATTACGGTTCTAATGAATATTCCAGAACATTTTTGAATCCATGGCCGGGGCACGCTTTTCCGTAATTGGGCTCGGGAAGGCCCGGAATTGAAAAATTCCCGAATTTAAAACTTTCAAAGGTTGAAATGTACCTTGGAACAATAATTGAATTCCTACACTTAGTAATATTTTTTTACTATGAAACCGAAGGAAAGCCGGATTTGGGTTCCTAGGCTTCATCCACTAAACTCAACCTGATCAGATAAGGGCTTCGATTCCAATTCTCGGGTTTTCTAGCTACTGAGAATTACTGGGGTTTACATGGTAAAAGTCCTCTTCGAGGCATTTGCATCATGGAGAGTAGGCAATGTGCCCAACTCCGCGTTAAATCCTTGTGTTACTTCTCTTTCTCTCTCTCTGTGCTTCTTTATCTCTGCTTATTTGTTAACTAGTTTTAATTAGTTTATTCCGCTGCATTTGTTTATTTAAGTTATCTCTTTTTGAGAATCATATGTTGAATGGCTCTACTGCTCCATTCAGGCTTAGGTCTTCCAGGCCGTATAGATTGATTTTTACAAACACAATTCCTTCGCAGTTTTTGTTCAAGCCACTACTTAGCTACAAAAGTATAATTCATTTCTTTGTAGTTTTTATTCAAGCCACTACCTAGCTGCAAAAGTATAGTTTATTTAGGTTTTTATGCACCACAATTTAATTTGGGCAACCCTTCACCATTTTGTAATGAATGTAGTGAACTCACCCAATGGTATGCATGAATCAATTTAATTAAGCTCATGGCATGATTAAATGTTTTACAGGTGATCATAGAACTCGCAAACAATCATTCTTATACTAGAACAAATATTTATTATAAACGATTCCCGCTTCGATATTAATCGTTGCCACCTGTAGCTTTTATAAATTAAATAACTGTTCCTAATTCCAACTACGATGCAATAGGCAGATATACCTATCATAAACGTAATATAGTGTTGAGCACATGGTCATTCCTAGGGAGCCACTAATTACTAGTACTAACTTTGTCCCTATTATCTAACCATCGATTAAGAATGATCAGGATCATAGAATTTTAACTAATTAATTACTAAATTTGCTTAATTAATCTAGATTCAATTTCCAACAAGAAACAAAAATTAAATCAATTATCAAAATAACTTAGATCTCATTCTACACTTCTCTTATCATGTGAATCATTGGACTGAAAACCAGGCTTATTGAGTTCTTAAGCTAAAGAGTTCTAAAATGAAAATTAATAAATTTCTCAAGTTAAAAGCTAATAAAACCCTAGATTTATCAGTTAGGATCTCTCCTCAACCAGTAGCAACCTAGAATCGTATTAAACACATGAATTTATCTACTGTTTGATGAAAGTACAGAAGATTTTTGTTATTATATCTCTAAAATTGCAGGCAAATCTCATCCATTGCATAGATCTAATCATAAAAGCAATTTCTCAATTAACCTAAATGATATCAAACATAAATTCATACTCTGGATATATAAATCTAAGATAACAATGAAGAACAAGCAATGAAACATAAGAACATCCATATGATTTCATTAAGAACAATTCCTCATCACATGACAAAGTGAGTTCATGATATTAAAAATGAACATACAAGGAGTAAGAGAGAAACCAGAGTTCATGATTACAACCCTGAAAGATTTGATCTTGAATGCTTCAATAAATTGGATCCCCTTGGCTTGTTATTTGTAAAGAAAAAAAATATATGAAGTGCTAAAAATGAATACCTTGGCAGACTTCTTGTTTTCGTTCTCATAAATGTATATATATATAGCTACAAGATACCAGAGGAGAGAGAAAGGTCGGGCAAGTGGGGTCTATCTCACCATGGCCCTCACCACGCCCCATGCTAAGGGGCATGGTGGCTTCAGTCTCCATATCTTCCTTCGGCACGCCCATTGACATGGGGTGTGGTGGCTTTTGTCTTCATTTCTCCTTGTTTTCCTTGTTACTTCGGCTTGTTTTCATCACCTATGAATTTGTGGAACCAAAAAGCAACATATTGATCAATTAAGTAATAGTTGTATATGATTTTCAATCAAATAACAATTAAAAGACTTCACAGATCATCCTAGAATTAAGGGTGTTATGATGATTATCAAATAATTTTAACCATATATGTAAAGCATATGCACTTTTCCATTTTATTTTTTCCTAAAGCTAATACCACTAATTTACAGGCAAAAGTATAAAATGCAAGAAACAAACTCACTCGACCATTTGAGTAGAAACTTCTAGTTAAAATAATATTCGGTGTACGGGAACTCGATCTCCACATCATCTATACAAGAGAAATACCCAAAATGAGTATTTCTTAGAAGTTCTACTTAAACTTGCTAATTTGATTTCACTAAGTTTGTCAAAATTCATATAGAGTGAAATTCCAACTTAAAATGGCCATAACTTGCTCATTTTAACTTGAAAATTTTCAAATTATATACCTTTTTCTACCTACTCGAAAAGATCTACTATTTATAAGGTTATTTTTTTCATAATAAGTCTTTTGTGTTGTGAAATAGATCGGTACAGATTCATCACGAAAATCTCAGCCTTTAAAACACAATTTTCCATACTTTTCTTTGTTAAAAAATCCTTTGAATAAATATATATATACTCATATTGTCATGCCCCAACAGGTATCTTAAATATGACAGCCTACTGTACACGATATTAAAATTTGAGAATGACTACCTTGTTCACTTGAAAGCTTTCATATTGGTACAAGATGTACGTTCACAACAAATGAAGGCCGGTGGAGTTATGCATTTTAAGATAATGGCAGCGGAACAATCAAAGCAATACTATTATGAAAAATATAAGGTCTTAAAATTTTTATGGGGCATTCCCTTGATAAACCTTCATAATAACATAGTCTTACTAAATCAAATAACTAAAACTAAAAGATTTTGAAGGAAATCTAACCTAAAGTCTTTAAAATAGAATTCTTCCAAAAGCTCTCAAAAAACGTAGTTTCTACTCGGATGGTCCGGGTGGTCTCCGGTACAAAAAAAAAAAAAAAAAATCCTATAACATCAAAAATCTATTGGGGAATAAGCATAACTAGCTTAGTGAGATATTTCTTATACAAAATGTACTCATAACAAAGCAATCAAACAAGTCCATTAAGCAAGCATATGAAATGCAGCAACCATATGATCAAACAATACATATGACTATCCAATTTTGTGTGTAGAATGGAATTACCCCTCTATTGAGGGTTAGGGAATGCTATGAATGGGTCACCATCAACCTCCTTAAAATTTGCATGCGTCTTGGGGTTCCAATCAATCGTACTACTAGTCCCTGAGCTTTTGCTATAATAACCCAAATTCATACAATTCATAAATAATAATCATTAAGAAAATAATGTAAAATAATTGAAAAAGTTTTAAAAAAAGTCACAAAGGACATTCATAATTTCTTGTGATTTAAATATATTGAAATTTAAATAATTTGATGATTGTTTACAAATTATTAATTATTATTTTTTGAGATAAAATTCTATAAAAATAGCAAGGATGGAAAATAAATATATATATATATGCAAAATAAATGAAAATGAGATTCAAGTAAAGTATAACAATAACCAAAGTTATGAAATAAAATATTCTGGAAAATTAAAGAAATGAATGATGAATAAATAAATAATTATAAAAGATAATGTTGTAAGCCCCTAGATTTTTTGATAAATATAAGTCAAACCTAAGAATCGGAAGTCAAATCGGAATCCTAAAGTCAACCTAGTTCTACGTTTAGTCTAGTAAATTTAGATTCAGCAATCTTGTGTTCTTAACTCCTAAACAACGAAATTGAGATTATGGTAGACAATAGTTCATAATAATATATGGAGCTTTAAATATCAAATTCGATAATTTTCAATGTATTTCATATTCGAACGGGATCAATTTTCAAAAATCGTGCCTGGTACACTAGATAGTGAAAATATTCCAACAATACCATAGACTCGTAAAAATATAAGATCTTCAAAAAATTTAATTTTAGAATTTTTCGATAACTAGAAATATCAGATATAGCTTATTTACGCATATTTTATTTACTATCGGTATATTATTATCTAGTATACTATTCATAGTACTATTTCTACTATTCATTACTATTTCACTATCTCTACTTTTTCTTATAATCTATTCTAGCACACTATCATACCTATTGATAAGTGTCAATAGACTCTCAATTTTGTGGTTGTTTATACATATTTATTATATAATTTTTATGATTTGATCAAGAAAAGAACATTTATTTTGTTAAAATTTGTTTCCAGGCTTCATGGGCTTATTTGGAAGATTATATGATGACTTAAAGTAAATAAAGCAAAATTTAGGCCAGACTTTACAAAGAACAAGCATTTTATTTTTAACCCTCCCTCCAGCACAGCAAGGGTAGAAAGAGAGGGATGAAATTAACAACATATGAAAGCCCATCTTATTGTCATTAAAGGGAGACACAGATCCCGAGAGAGCTAGCAGCCAAAAGAGAGATGTCTTTTTAGGGTTTTAAAAGGATTTTACTTAAAAACCTTATTAGAAGAACAAAATTTTCACTTTACAGAGAGAAGTTAGAGAAAGAAACACAAAAACTCTTAGTTTTTCATAGCATTTTGTGCTTCAACGTTCAATTCATTAAGGATTTCTGTTCTTATTGCTTTATCTATTAATGAATTTATGCTATTTCTCTGAATCTTTGATTTGTATTGCCATATTAGTGGAGGAATAGTTTTATTTTGCTTAGGTTTGTGAATCCTTAATCGATTTCATGTAACTAAATTGTGTTTTTTGTTGAAAACGTGATTGATTTATTGAATTCAATAGCTCAAGCTTAATAGATCTTGAATATGTATAGTGCACGATATGGGTTCACATTTGATTTCGTTAAAATAGATCGAGAGATCATTTTAGTTGATAGATTTAGGCTATTTATGAGATTGATCTTAGATACCTCTTGCCAAGGACAAGTGAAAGTCTTTTTCATTTGTTTTTAAAATTCATTGAGTTAGGTTTCTAAAGAAACCGGTTCTTGAGCTTTACGCCGATCTAATTAGAATCTTAGACTAATGGTTTCGGTTAGATCTACAGTTATCGACTTCGAGAGGAGCTTTAATTAAATTAGCGAATCCAATGGTTCAATAATCAACATAACCATTTTTTTAAGAAATTCCTTAAGTTACATGAATAGATCTAAGGTGAAGCATGACCTAAGCAACTTTTTGAATTGATTTATCTTCAGTTTTGCATGTTGCTGCGAGATCTCTTGCTTTTGATTGCTGGTTTTGTTAGTTTAGATATAGATTAGCTCTTAGTTTTATAGATTTTCTCTCTTCTTTTTCATCGGCTAGATAATAAGAAAAGGGGTAGAAGTAGAAGTACTCATCAACTTTCCTTTAGAATGCAACCTAGATCACTATCTCTATACTACATCTGATAGGTATCCTTGCCTTGTGGAAACCATAGTTAGAAGAGTGATCTAGAAATTATAAATTTAAAAGGCTTCGGTTTTTAAAACAAAAACACCACAAGCATTTTTGGCGCTATTGCCAAGGATTGATTGGTGATATTTTGAAAAGTTTAATACTATTAATCTAGCCATTTTTCTCTTGTTTTCTTTGCTTTTGTTTTTGCTGGAAATTTGTGGTAAATTTCTCTTCGTGCTTAACCTGATAAGACATTTCCAATATCATGGATTTTGGTTGGTGGATTTCTAAGGACCACTATTGGAACGTTCTTTATAATTCTCAACAGAGTAATGAACCTAAAAATTAAGAACATGGGGTGAATAATTTGTGCCTAAACTATGGTGAGGGAGAATGGTACTATTTATGTGCTAATTCTTGTTTTTATGATGTTCCTTCATGCATTCAATTATCTCTATGCATCCATGAAAATCAAGTTGATGAGAACATAGACTTCTTAACTCCTGCATTAGAAAATTTTATTTTGTATGCATCATCATCACAAGAACTTATTAATGAACCTAACAATATGCATGATTCTGAGCATGTTGATTGTGATTTATGGAGGAGAATATGCGTCACGCCCCAGCGGGTACCCTAAACGTGACAGCCCGCCGTACTCAATATTAAAACTTAAGAATGACTACCTCAATCACTCGAAAGCTTTCATAAAGATACAAGGCGTACATTCACAACAAAGGGGAGACCGGTGGAGTAATGCATTTTAAGATATTGGCAGTGGAACATAAAAAATAACACTTAATATATATTATTGAAAAAAGTTTTACAGCTTCTAAGGGGTATTACCCGATGATTCATAATAACATGGTTCTAAATATAACATAAACTAAAGCTAGAAGATTTTTAGAATAACTCTACTCTATAACTTCAAAATAGATTGCTTCCAAAAGCTTCTCAAATGAGGATTTCTACTGAGGAAATCAAGATGGTCTCGGGTTGCAAAAAAGGTAATCCTGCGATATCAAAGTCTATAGGAGTATAAGCATGACTAGCTTAGTGAGATATTCCTTACGCAATAGTACTCATAAAACAATCAAACAAGTTTATTATTCAAGCATATGAATGCGACAACCATTTATCAATATTACATACGACTATCCGGTTTCGTATGTTTGATGGATTTACCCCTCCATCGGTGGTTAGGGATTGCGTTGAACTGGGTCCCGAACAACCTCCGCAAAGTTTGCGCGCATCTTGGGGTTCCAACGAACCATTACTACTAGTCCCCGGGCCTTCCAAGCCCAAAGCGATCGATCCGGCTCAGCTACACCTTGAGGTCGTATTCCTGAACGTCCTAACCCTCAAGTGTAGCTAGGCAGCTTACGTTTCCGGTCCCACGTTGAGGAGTAGTAGCAAAACTCTGAAATGATAGTCTAAGAGATATGCATGAGCAATTTATTATATGAGGATTTCAATATGACATTAAATCATTTTTAAGCGATCAAACAATATTTGCACACATAACAATACATGCATGGAAACATTTATATCAATCACAAATCGGGTTCCGATTATACTTATCGTTCATTGATCGCACACAACGATATCACATACATAATTCCATAATATCCCACATGCATATCAATTTTATCTTTTTCCTAACATCTAGTGCTCTATTCTATAAGCACATGCGCGAATACATAAGCGTGAAGGAAACTCACTCGTCCATAGCGATCTAGGAGTCCAAGTAATCCTCGGGAAAGACAAGATAGTGATCCTCGACACCTAAAAAAAAAGAAAATACCCAACATGAGTATTTCATCTAAGATCTATTCAAGTTCTATACTTCTATCTTAAAGAATTCGTAAAATCGTATGGAAATGGAAATCCCAATTAAAATGGCCATAACTTGTCATTTTAATTCGGAATTTCGCATATTATATACGATTTCTACCTACTCAAAAAGATCTATCTATTTCTAAGGTTAAATTCTTCAAAAGAGTTATTTAGGTCTCAGAATAGCAGCATACAGATTTGATACGAATTTTCCAAACTTCAAAACTAGAGTTTTCAAACCTTTCTTCACTCAAGGGCTTTGTACAAAAGTATAGATATATTGTATGTTGAAAAAATCCTTGAATACACGTATATACTCAAACCATAAGCATGAATTTAGTGGTGTTGTCTCAACAATGTTCTAGTAGTACAATATGTTTTGAAAGTGAGATAAGCTTAATTTTTGTTAAAGAAATTAGTTTTGCTAAGAAAATTTCTTATTTTTACTAAAAGTAAGCTTCTCTTTCTTTTAACTCCATTTCCTAAATAAAAGTAGATTTAATCTCTTCCCAATTTCTACTACCTTATTTCCAATGTTTTGGAAAACATAATCTTTCTTCTGGTTATATCCACTTTTAAAAGAAATCATCTTATAAGTAATTTTGAAAAACTCATTTTAGACTTTAGTGTTGGTGGAAAACTTTGACAATTGAATTTAAGAAATCCTTTGTTTAGGTCTAAAGAAACTTTCTTATTTCTTTGAAAAGAGAATTTATAATAACTTTACTTTATGTATTTCTTGGTGAAAACCACATATTATTGCTAAAACTTGAGCTAGCTTATCTAACTTTAGAAGAATATTTGTTTAAGATAAATTTCAAACCTTTAAGGAAAATAACTTCTTATGTGACAAAATTTATATTTAAAAAAAGTTTTTAGTCTTATTTTAAGAAAACTCATTTCTATTATGATTGAGACAATAACAACATATTCATGAATGAATGAGAATATGTAACCATGAAAAATATAAAAACAACATAAATAAAATAAATAAGAGTATAAAAGTAAAGTCAAGTATTGGGAACCTTAGCTTCATCAAGATATCCCGGGACTAAGAATAGACTAGTCCTCAAAAGAAAAGAAAAGCAAGGAAATAAAATTGTTTTGACTTGATATGGACAAGTCTAAGACTAGAAAGACTAGTCTTAATATTTGCGTTTGTAAAACAAGTAAATAAATAAATTGCAAGACTTGAAAATAAATAAATAACAAGTGAGCTTATATGCTCTAAATAAATATATATACATAATATATATATAATACTTATATAAGTTAGATTAGAAATAATAATAACAATATCAACATAATAGTAACATAAAGAAAATAAGAACATGAACAAAAATAAAACATGAATAAATTGTTGCTTCTTTAACTCAATGAGTCTAAGAAACATACACTAAACTCATGTTAAGTTATATGAACATGATGAGTAAATAAGAGAAGTTTTTACCTAAACTTTATGTGTTGGTTGAAGAAGAAAAGAATGGGTTGTAATATTATGTGGGAAGGGATTTTCTAAGGAAAAGAGAGAACTTGAGAGAGATGTTGGAAGAGGAATTTTGTGGAGTGATTTTGGGAGAGTTTTTAGTATGAATTTTGTTGTGTGAAAGAATGGAAGAGGAAGGGGGTATATTTATAGATTTTTGGAGTGGAAATTATATGTAATAAAATAAATTGAAAAAGAAAACAAAATGGATGCATTGGAGAGGGGGAGGCACCGGTTTTGTATAGAATAGGGGGGAGAAATAATTATTTGTGTTTGTTTTGTATTAAAAGAAGTAATATATAAGGTGTGATATGATTAAAGTTGTATGGAGAAGGTAAATTATAAGGTATAGGTATGGTAGTGTGTAAGAATAGAGTGTAAGAAAAAGTAGAGATAGGTGAATAGTAATGAATAGTAGAAAAGTACTATGAATAGTAGACTAGACAATTAAAATACCGGTAGTAACAAAAATACGCGTAATTAAGCTATATCTGATATTTTTAGTTACCGAAAAATTCTAAAACTGATATTTTTGAAAACCTTATGTTTTTACGAATCTATTGGTGTTGTCGGAATATTTTTGCTATATGGTGCTCTAGGGCACAGTTTTCGAAAAACTAATCTCGATCGGATCCGAAAGACACTAGAAAAAATTCGAATATGATATTTTTAGGTTTCCTTATATTATTACAAACCATTTTCCACAATTATCTCAGTTTCGTTTTCTAGGGTTTAAGAACACGGGATTGTCGGATCTAGATTCACTAGACTAATCGTATAACTAGGTTAACTTTAGGGTTTCGTTTCAACTTTCGGTTCTTAGGGTTTGCTAATATTATCAAAAAAAATATAGGGGCTTACAATATGCATGAAATGGATTGTGAAACAGAATTTTTTGAACAAGCTTTAAATGAAAAATTTGATGAGCAGGGTAAGATTGAGGAGGAAGGTTCATGTGAGGTTGTGAATGAGGAATTTCATTATGCCATAGAAAGGCAAGAGGATAGAAGGATGAGCTAGAATGAAAAAAATCCAAAAATTGATTGTTTTGCATTATTTATGATGTATTAGTGTATGGGAGGTGATGAATTCTTAGTGTTGTGCCTTGAACCTAATGGATATATTATTGAGTTTGAAATATCACCAATCTCCCAATATACCTCTCCCCATAAAAAATTTCTGAAAATAAATACAATAACGCTTAAAAGAAAAAGAACAAAAATGAGAAGAAAATTCCTTTTGATTTTTTCTAAAACAAGTCCCTGGGACACTTTTGTTTGGGATCCTAGTCGATGAGGTTTTGTTTGGTTGTTAATAGGTCAAGCTTTGACATTAAAGAATCCATGTCTAACCTTTTTGTATTGTTTTCTTTTGTTTTTGCTATCCAAAGTAATTTTTCTAATAAAAATTGCAGGTCTGATGTGTTTGTACATATTTGTAAAAAGGTGCAAATTTAATTTTTAGGAGTGAGAAAAATAAAATATTCCATGATTTTATCTTTTAAAGAAAGTAAGAAAAGTTTTCATCAGAATTATTGGAAGTTTTGTGTATATTTCATTTTAATTCATGATGAAAACTTCAAAAATTTTTGCTGCTGCAATTTGGGATTCTATGCTGATTTTTACTATTGTAATTCTGATTTTTCTGCTGCAAATTTGGTCTAAATGAAATTACACTTGATTATTTTAGTTTAGATATTGTTTATAATGAAATTGCAATAGGTCGAGCTTTAAAAGGAAGTAATTGCAGTAGCTCGAGGCCTAAAGGATCATCATGATGCTCCAAAATTCCCTTCAATATTAAGCCTCGATGATAATTTTTTTTTTTTGTCAAACTTAAATTCATTACAGTCAAAACTTGAAAGGAAACATTAAGGCAAAAATAATCAGTTATCGAGGGTCAAGTCACGCCTCAATTCCCTCCAGTCAAGGGCTCGACAACGTGCTGTAGTATAAGATAAAGCTTCATTTACCCGCCCCCAACCCCGATAGAACTGTGGACGTGTTGAAGTTGACCACTATCGCGCCTCAATCCCCTCAGCATCGAGCCCTCACAAGCGCTACAGTGCACGCAAAATTCCCCCTGCCCGCCCCTACAAGCGCCTATGCTTCCCATCGAGTGCTCGATCAATGCAGCAGCAACACATGTGACAACAGCAACTGACCCACGAACAGCAGCAGCAAATGCGTGACAGCTGATTCGCGCTGGCTTACATGGCCTCGATCCCACCGGCACAAGGGCAGGATGAATTTACACTTTTGTAGATTTTTCTAGGAAAAAAAACAGCACACGCATTGTTTTAAAACATAGCATACACACTCACTCTCACTTTCACAATTCACTTTCATAATGAAACTCACTCACTTGCTCTCACTAATCTTTGCATACACCAACACCCACAAGCTTTTGCACATCAAATCTTTTGTTGTCATCTTCATGTAGAAGTAAGTATCCTCTTCTTTTCCCTTTCATTTCTTGGTTCCAGCTTGTATATTCCTTCTTGAACTCTAATGATTTCCATGTGTGAGTGGCTTTCTAGTAATGCATGTTTATTCTATGCTCAAAATTTGTGCTTTTCATGTACCAATATTACAATTTTGAGCTTTGTTTTTGTTGATCCATGCTCAAGAACAACAAAATCTTACCATTATAGCTCATGCTTAGGGTTCACACGAAATTTTTAATGGCTGTAAAATTTGGGGCTTTTACTTAAATCATGAAATTCCACACTTCTAATGCCTTGAAATGAAATTTGTTTGCAAGATTTGTGGTTGCATTGTTCAAAATCCTGTTTTAAAGACCCAAAAACGTGATGTGGAGGAGGATTCCGAAATTTGGATTTTGTGTTATGATTTAGGTGCTTTGGACTGGGGTTTGCTCCTCAAATTGTTGTTAAGAATTTGTTCCCGGTCTATAGCATGACTTGCTTTCCACACCCACGCCCGTGCATAAATTTGAATTTTACACACATTTTGCATTCATTGTCACGCCCCGAAGGTACCCTAAACGTGACAGTCCATCGTACACAATATTAAATCCTAAGAATGACTGCCTCAGTCACGCAAAGGCTTCCATACTATGTACAAGGCATCTGACACATGGAGGAGACAAATCGGAGTGATACATTTTATGTTGATACAACTTGAGTAACAATGTAAAAGAAATTCAATTCACTATACTTCAAATACAAATCATTATACTTCAATTACAATTCATCAAAAAATTTCACTACATAAAACTATCACAAGGCAATTCACAGAACCTAGCTAATAACTTCAAGCATTCTTATTTGCTGCCAGAATCTGAAGTCATTCTCGGCTCCAACCATCTCGGTCCCCACTTAGCATTCTTGAGATAACCTGTTCATTCAAACATCTATTGGGATAATGACTTTCCTTGCACTTCCAACAATGGATCTAACGCCTCTTAAAAGATTCATTCTTAACATATAGGCCAGTTGTCTTAGCCCTTTTGACTTTGGAGCTCGAACTAGCCATAGAAGAAAGACTCTCAATTCCTTGTATTGTCGCTTGGTGGGGTCCTTCCACCTGAACTTGTGTCACGTCCCATAGGGTACCCTAAACGTAACAGTCCGCCACATGCCTTACAAGACTCTCGAATTACCACCTTAGTCCTTTGAGGGCCTCGTATAGATGTAAGGCGTACCATTACAACAATAGAATACAAGTCTGAATGGAGATAAAAGCTTAACTCGACAAACATTAGCAGTAAGATATAACTCATGATGTTAAAAATAAATATTACATTTACTAAGGGGCATTCCCTGTAAAAGAATATTTAGTGGCCTTATACAATCATCCAAAGTCTTAAAAGTTTCCTATGGAAGTCTAAACAGTAATTCCAACTTCTAAGGGAAACTCCTAGCTCTTGTACCTGTGCGGTCGGGTGACGCTATCTAAGCCATATATTCAATAGCTGCAAAAGGAAGAAACTATAGGGACGTCAGCTAACTAGCTTAGTGAGTAAAATCTCCCACAACAACATTCATGTCACAACAATTCAAGCAAGTGATTATACAAGCAAGTGAATGCATCAAACACATGAGAACAACATACATATGACTAGCCGGAAATCATATGTGGATGGACTTACGCTCTCCATCCCGGGTTAGCAGATTAACGAATACTGCGGTACTAACTTTATGCTGTTTATTATTCACGAATAACCAACAATTATTTCGTTTCTAGATCACGATTAACCAACAATTAATTTTATTTATGGATCACGATTAACCAACAATTAATTTCGTTTATGGATCACGATTAACCAACAATTAATTTTGTTTATGGATTACGATTAACCAATCAATGCTAATGCTCCTTCTCATTATGATATGCATATGTCTAAATTTGGAATTAGTCCGAATAGTTGATTAAGTCATTTTATTCAGGCGATCAACAATTTCTCAAATAATACATCCCAACCAACTACATAACCAGAATTTATCACCGATTTCGATATTCTTATTTTTAGTTCTCATATCATCATCAACATACAATTTCCCATTATCCCATCATACATATTCATTTCTCTTGACTACACTCTAGTGCACTAATTTATCAATCACATACAATAAACGAATTGGGAAGAGAAAATCACTCCACCAATTGGGTCGCGGTCTTCTTAGTAGTAGTAATCCAGTGGTTAAGACTCGATGTCCTCAGGTTCGCCTAATCACAAAAGAAATACCCTAATAGTATTCTACCATCTAAGTATACCAAAACTCTAAGACAACTTAGTGAAATCGAAATTTGCGGTATTCCGAAGTCCCTATTTAAAATGGCCATAACTTGGTCGTTTTAACTTGGAATTTCGCAAATTTTATATCGATTTCTATCTACTTCAAAAGAGCTTTCTAAATCTAATGTTTAAATCAAGTTTTGAAAACATTTAAGTCTCGAAAATGAAGGATCAGTTCTGATCAGTAGGTATGTTGATTCGAAATGTGATTTTCACGAATGTTCTTAAGGTTTCTAACTGTAGAATTAAATAAATGCCATGGTAGAATTTCCCTATCATGAATGTCATGATATGAATTATTATGTGCCTAAGTTTTATAAATTTCTAGATTAAAGAATTTAATAACCTTTATCTTAGGAAACCATTTCATGCCATTTGTTAACTAGTAGATTTGATAGACTTGATACCTTTACTTGTTCTAAGGATTTTCCTTAGGAAAAGTCTATTTACTTAGAGAAAAATTGACCTTACATTATATATCCTAAGGGCTTTATTTCTCTAATTAAATCTTCATTTGTAACTTATAAGTGAGTCTTAATAGGGTTGATCCAAAAAATCCGAATTTTGCAAAAACTCATTCTTAACTTGATTCTCATAAGTAAAAATGTATTTTATTACTTAGAATTTAGGTATTTAGTTTATCTATACCCTAAGGACTATTTTATGTAAGGAAATACCATTTTTGAGGTTGGAAAATTAGTGTTTCTAACCACTATTGAGTATTACGAATTTTTCCTTACAGAAGTTTTAACTCAAAATTTCTATTGACTTCATCTCTTATTTTAAATATTTTCCTTAGTAAAAACTCATTTAAACTCATGAAAATGATCATCAAACATCATCTATCACTTACAGGCTTCATTTTTTCTTGTAAAAACACATGTTTTGAGTTGATAAAAGGGGTTTTAAGCTAGGTTTTCCAGTGTCATCTGAAAATATCCCTATTTCATTTCTTGAAAAGAGTTTTCCTTTTTGGTTTCCTTGACTTATCTACCTAGAGATCTATTATACTAGCAAGTTTATTTACCCAGAAAAAAGTCTTGATGACCATTAATGCACAAAAACTTAAAATAGAGATAAGATCTTAAATGCCTTCATGAATAATATGGATGGTAAAATGATAGATTCCCATCTTAAATGCTTGAATAGGTTTTGAAAACATAAAAACTAAATTTTTTA